>JASAMX010008539.1:0-130268 GCA_030248175.1 Microlaimidae sp. YZB2_3
ATTTTAACATGAAGAGATTTTGTTATTGTGAAATATTGTTGTTACCAGTTCACAAATTTGTAAACATGCAACCGAACTGATATATTGACATTATTTGGCTCTTATACTGACCCTTTTATTATTATAAAATAAACGAAAAAAATTTACCACTTTTTTAAAATCAATCATTTGAATTACTATAATTTTGGAAGCTAATACAAAACATTAAACATTTCTGATGCTTCTGTTATAAATTTCTTACCACATATGACATTAATTGTGCTTAAACTAACTATTAGCAGGTAAAAATATTCGATCTTTTTAAAAATTAACTTTATTAGTAAAAATTTTTAATTTTTTGACCCAAAATTTTACAATTTTACAAAAAAACTTAAATTTTTGAATTTTTTTTCGATTTCTCTCAGTTTACCTATTTGTAAACATGCAACCGAAATGATATTTTGACATTATTTGGCCCTTATACCGACCCTTTTACTATTATAAAATAGACAAAAAAATCTTACCACTTTTTTAGAATCAATAATTTGAATTACTAAAATTCTAAACGCTAATACAAAACATTACACAATTCTGATACTTCTGTTATACATTTCTTACCACATATGACATTAATTGTGCTTAAACTAACTATTAGCAGGTAAAAATATTCCATCTTTTAAAAAATTAACTTTATTGGTAAAAATTTTTAATTTTTAGAACCAAAATTTTACAATTTTACAAAAACCCTAAATTTTTGAATTTTTTATTTTTTTCAATTTCTCTCAGTTTACCTATTTGTTTGAAATATTTTGACATTATTTGGCCCCAATACTGACCCTTTAATCGTTATAAAACAAACAAAATGTACTAAAATATATGTTATATGGGATGAACTACATAATAACAATATTGATAATTTATGGATTGTAAAATATATTTCTATGTTAGTCAATTCTTCCACAGTGTTTATTCTGTTTTGATCAGGTTGTTGAATTGAGCTGGATTTAATTTTTGAATAGTATCTGCTAAAAAATGAAGCTATTTGGGAACTGCTTAGGTATTCTTTGCTGTTGAATTTGTATTGTCCATCAGGAAGTTTTAAAAACTTCATTGCTTTTTCAACTGCATTTGGATCAAATTTATCTGCATATTCCTGACCGTGATTAAAAAACTTTTTTGTTCTGTTGCAAATGGTGTACAAGGCTTTCTTTCTGACAACGCAAACCCCATAGTCAATGTTTTCTGAATTTTTTCATTGCTTTCAGTTTCTAAGCTTTCAGAAACAGATTGAAGCGGTTGAAATATTGACTTCATTTTAGGTGATTCTAAATATTCTTTAAATGTAGTTTCAAAGTGCATAGTCTTGGATTGTCTCTACTTGGGACTTTATGATATGTTTTTCGGTTTCTAAGTGCTGTAAATAGCTTTTATACTGCCTATACATTCTAGAACAACCTTCAACTGGAAAGAAATAGATACCTTTTTTCCGTGCTTCATCAGGTGTGATTATGTCATTGTAAACAAAAACTCCTTCTTCTTTTTCTGAATTTTTATTAGAGGTGGGATTTGTAGCTTTCCATAAAGTTGCGTCTGTTTGCTCTGTGTTATAATTATTTTCATTGTACCACTCAAAAACATGAAATCTGTGTTTGTTTTCTTTATTTAGGCAATAACGAGGTTGTATAAATTTTCCACTTCCAATAAACCGGTGCCGCCAAGCTTTTATTATGAAGTTTTTAGTAAAGTGAAAATCAAAAAATATAGACATACCAGGTATTGAAGCTGTGGTACAATGAAAATAATTATAACACAGAGAAAAGAGACGCAACTTTATGGAAAGCTACAAATCCCACCTCTGATAAAAATTCAGAAAGAGAAAAAGGAGTTTTTGTTGACAATGACATAATCACACCTGATGAAGCAGGGAAAAAAGGTATCTATTTCTGTCCAGTTGAGGGTTGTTCTAGAATGTATAGGCAGTATAAAAGCGATTTACAGCACTAAGAAACCGGAAAACATATCATAAAGCCCCAAGTAGAGACAATGCAAGACTATGCACTTCGAAACTATATTTAAAGAATATTTAGAATCATCTGAAGTGTAGTCATTTTTTCAACCGCTTCAATCTGTTTTTGAAAGCCTAGAAACTGTAAGCAATGAAGAAATTCAGAAAAAATTGACCATGGGGTTTGCGTTGTCAGAAAGAAAGCCTTCTATACCATTTACAACAGAACAAAAAAGTTTTTTAATTGAAAAATTTAATCACGGTCAGGAATATGGAGATAAATTTGATCCAAATGCAGTTGAAAAAGCAATAAAGTTGTTAAAACTTCCTGATGGACAACACAAATTTAACAGCAAAGAATACCTAAGCAGTTCCCATATTGCTTCATTTTTTAGAAGATTCTATTTAAAAATTAAGTCCAGCTCAATTTCACAACCTGATCAAAACAGAATAAACACTGGAAGAATTGAGTAATCGTGAAGAATGTATCAATCCAGATGAATACATAGAAGATATAAAAACACAAGAAGATGAAATTCTGGATTTAATTGAAACTAATGAAAATTTTCTGGTTGATTAAATCAAAATAATAAGATGCTTGCGTCAATATTTATAATGTTTCTCATAGTGATATTATTTTAATTATTATTTTAAGAAATATATTCTACTATCCATAAATTATCAATAATGTTATTATGTAGTACATCCCATATAAAATATATTTTAGTACATTTTGTTTTGTTTTATAACGGTTAAAGAGTCAGTATTGGGGCCAAAAAATGTGAAAATATTTCAAACAAATTGGTAAACTGAGAGAAATCGAAAAAAATAAAAAATTCAAAAATTTAAGTTTTTTTGTAAAATTGTAAAATTTTGGTTCTAAAAATTAAAAATTTTTACCAATAAAGTTAATTTTTAAAAAGATCAAATATTTTTACCTGCTAATAGTTAGTTTAAGCACAATTAATGTCATATGTGGTAAGAAATGTATAACAGAAGTATCAGAATTGTATAATGTTTTGTCTTAGCGTCTAAAGTTTTAGTAATTCAAATGATTGATTCTCAAAAAGTGCTACATTTTTTTTGTCTATTTTATAATAGTAAAAGGGTCGGTATAAGGGCCAAATAATATCAAAATATCAGTTCGGTTGCATGTTTACAAATAGGTAAACTGAAAGAAATCGAAAAAAATAAAAAAAATTCAAAAATTTAAGTTCTTTTGTAAAATTGTAAAATTTTGGTTCTAAAAATTAAAAATTTTTACTAATAAATTTAATTTTTAATAAGATCAAATATTTTTACCTGCTAATAGTTAGTTTAAGCACAATTAATGTCATATGTGGTAAGAAATGTATAACAGAAGTATCAGAATTGTGTAATGTTTTGTACTAGCGTCTAAAATTTTAGTAATTCAAATGATTGATTCTCAAAAAGTGGTAAATTTTTTTTGTCTATTTTATAATAGTAAAAGGGTCGGTATAAGGGCCAAATAATGTCAAATTATCATTTCGGTTGAATGTTTACAAATAGGTAAACTGAGAGAAATAGAGAAAAAAGAAATTCAAAAATTTAAGTTTTTTTTTTAAATTGTAAAATTTTGGGTTAAAAAAAAAATTAAAAATTTTTACTAATAAAGCTAATTTTTAAAAAGATTAATATTTTTACCTATATATAGCAAGTTTAAGCACAATTGATATCATATGTGGTAAGAAATTTTTAACAAAAGTATCAGAATTGTTGCATGGTTTATTATTAGCTCCCAAAATTTTAGCCATTCAAATGATTAATGCTAAAAAAGTGGTACTTTTTTTTCTTTATTTTTTTACAGTTGAAAGAGCCGCGTGGGGGTCAACTAATATCAAAGGGGCAGCGAGGACTGGGAGAGGGTTCTGAGAGGGTGAACTGGTTGATTTTCAAAATCAAAAAGAAAACTCAAAATTTTTAAGTTTTTCAAAAAATTGTAAAATTTAATGACTAAAAATTTAAAATTTTTCAAAATAAAGTTTATTTTTGAAAAATTTTAACAATTTTACATATAAAAGAGTATTTTAACCAGAAATTTAACCAGAAAACAATAAAATGTAGGATTTTATTGTCAATCAAAAAAATCTATTTTAAAGTCGAAGGCACCAACTTCAAGGGGGTACCACAGACACACGGCTTGTCAGTTTGAGCTAAAAATGGCCTATTGGTGGTCCACATGATCTGAAATATCACATATATTATTTTGAGCGAAATCTAAGACTATCGATCTGACAGCTTGGAATGGCGATTTTGAATCCATAGAGAAAGCGGCTCTTAAAAAACTGCGCTAATACTGCACAAGTTATGATCGTTTTTGGGATCCAAATTAATTTCAAAGCGTTTTTCCAGCTTTGGTTATGTTTTATTGTATAAATTCCTTACAGCTTCTCAGGTCCAAGTTTGAAAAGTACGTACTCACATTTAAAATTAGTGTGTTGTTTTTTTTAGTTTTCGTTTTGAGACTCAAGATTAAGATTAAAATAGTAACATTAATATATTAATATTTATTGATTAACCTTAAAATTAACATATTAACACTTATAATTTTTTGGACTTTTTTGGGCGTAGTTTTGTTAATAGGGATATTTTTATTGAATTTTTGAATATGAATATTGAATAGGGACATAATATTTTCGCTCAATGCGTTTCCCTTATTATAAAATAAAGTGACCAACCATAAAATTCCTCATAGATGATAGAATAAAAGCCATTTTTGACCTCCAGCGAATGTGGCCTAGACTTTTTTACAAGATTATTACCCCATCCCGTCTTATATTTTTTTTCAACGAAGCATATGTCGGCGTGGAATAGTCCATCAAAAATACTGAACTGAGCCGAAAAATAAATCCTTTCTTCCAGCATATAGTTTGCTTCTGTTTTTCACGTACGGCACGAGTTACACATAAAAACCGACAGGGTGTCCTAACTGTATCGTTCCACCTTAAGAGGATTTGCTCATTAAAAACACATTTAATCAGGGGAAAAACAGCAAGGTGGGAAAGTAACCACTGGAGAAAATATAACGTGTAAAGAAACATCTGACGCAACTTAATAATAATTGGTTACATCATCCCTGCCAACTTTTTAATTTTTTTTTCTTGCGCGCTTATTCTTCTTTTTTTTTCCTGACGACAAGCGGTTACGCCCTCAATTTCAGCCTAAAGGATTTTAACTTTAGTTTTAAAACTCAGTAATCCAAATGAGTAATATTACTTTTTTCTTTTTAGGCTTATGAAAAAATTTTGGAAACATGTTTGGCAAAATGAAAAAAAATTGAAGCATCTTGAAAAAATCATGAAAATGAAACAAAACCTTTGGTTAAAATAAAAGAAACTTAGCTCTTTCAGTTATTTTTAACATTTTTACCTATGCTTAAAAATAAAGTAACTATGCAAATCTTTGCGCAGCATTTTGTTTATAATTTTTTTCACTGTTTAATAAAAAAAGAAAGCAAAGAAGTGGGAATAACGTAAAAATAACCCAACACCTTCGTACTATAACAATAATATAGAATAATATTATTAAACACGCAAAAAATAATAGTATATAAACTAAAAGACTATACTATAAACGTGCATTATCACTATAAATTTAAACATGTAACGAAAAAATACGTTTGCCCCTAAAATCCTAAATTCGGACGCATTTTTTCATCCCCAATAACCTAAGGCAAAAGCAGGGGCTCATCAGCAAATACAGACGCCTCAGTTTAAAGGGTAATACGCCACTACACAATATATTACACTCGAATTCATATTAAAAATAAATTAAATTTAAACTTAAAACAAGTATACATTTTTACCTGTTGGTCCATAATTTACCTATCGGTTTTACTCCGCAGATTATGGGTTTGTAAAGCAAACTCCATTAAGTTTTTTTGATTTGACACTAAAAATATAATTATTACTTTTTGATTTTCTTTAATAATAAATTACAACCAGGCGTTCTCTTGAAAAGTTGTATTCAACTTATTATACTAAAAGCATACTTCTGTTGCATATTTATTTTTGGCACAATATTTTTTTAAAAAAATTTTAAGCCAATTGTAGTTAAATCGCTTTATTCCCACATAATTGTCTTCTATTTATAATTAGTAGCATACACCGTCTAAAGTATAAAAAAATTTGGTTGTGTATAGTACTATAATATAATAAAAATGTTTGCTAACGACACCAAGGTATATTGTACTTTTGAATCACATGAAAGCAGAAACGATGTTAAAAAAAATGCTGTAGAGAAGTTTTGTCGCTGATCAAACGACTTACAACTAAAAATAGCTTTATGTCAGGTTATTTATATGGTCCATAATAATCCTGGAAATCAATAATATTTTGACAAAATTTCGCTAGATCAGGCACATCTGCTTAAAGGCCTAAGCTTTTGGGTAAGCGATGACTTAAAATTTAGTAGGCACTGTTCTGAACTTTTATATAAGACATTCAGAAGGCTATCTTTATGATGATGCACGTATTTAAAACAAAAAAATTGTCTGCGCTACTAAAAGCTTTTAAGCTTTTTGTAAGGCTTGTTGTAAAGTACAAAAGTTCAGTCTAGAGATGAAACGAGGCCCCGGCTTGCCCCGGCACTTTTTTTCTAACCCAGCCCCGACCCCGGCAAACGCAATTTTCCCTACTCCGGCCCCAGCATTTTACCTGTTAAATCAGCAGGTGCAATCCTAAAAATACAAATTTCAAAGCGCTTTTTACAATTTTTAACAGTGATACGTATATAAAATTTTATGTAAAAAGCTAATGTAATCGCTTTAATAGGAGATATTTATTATTCTTATATTTTAAGCTTTTACTCAAACTCTATTTTGATAAGATTCCTTATTATAATCATAAGTTCTTATTCTAAAAATTTAAATATTTCTTAAGCATTAAAAACCATTTGTAGGATTTATTTACAAGATGGAGGTTTGACAATAAAAGTCCATTCATGAGACGTATACAATGAATATTCAAGTTATTATAACATCATTGCTTATATCAAAAAAATATAACCCGAAGAATTTTCGGCTGTGTGTACAGTGGACATTTTAGTTGACTTTAAAAAAATGATGCACATCATCATCATCATTTTAGCGCGCAAGCTAGTTTCTGTGCACTCAATAAAATTTTTCTCACACAAAAAAAAAATTTCGTGCAAGAAAATTTTTTTCTTGTATGAAAAAAGTTTTTAGATGCGAGAAAAAATAGTTTTAGTGTACATATTTTGTACACCAAAACTCGTTTTTTCTGACACGTTTACAAAATCCCTGCGTACAAAAAACTAAAAGCAGTGCGAATAAAGTAGTATTGAGTGCAAAAACAGTCACAGTCCCCTCTTTAAGAAAATTAATACTGTGCTGAAATGCGACGGGCGCAAAAACTAGTAGGAAATGGACTTTTTTTTCCTAGAAAAGATGTACAAACTTGAGCATGAGCTACTTTTATAACAAAATTTCAGCAAAAAAATTTGTGTATAGTCGGACATTTTAATAATTTTGTGTAAGATTGTTTTTTTTTTGTGCTAGATTTTTTATGCAAAAACAATAAATAAAATAATGTTTTTATATTAAAAATTTACACGCACTTTTTGATTTTCTTTGTAAATTATTTTTTTAAAATGTTCAGTTTTTCCCAAAAGTAACTGGAAATACTTTTGCGAATTTGCCTTCGCAGCTTAAGCCTAAACTGAAGTTTTCCTAAGCCCTAATAAAACCTAAAAATCAAGCGAATCTTTCGCCGCGCAGTAATTAGATAAAGTTTAGAATGCTTTTTTCGTTTTGCATAAATTTGAGAAAATGTAGGCTTAGGCTTAGTAAAAAGCTGCGGAGACGTGGAAGTATTTTCTTCTGGGCCCGTATGCAGAAATGTGACTAGGGCTTAAGTACATTTTTCAATGGCTTATTTCTCCAAATCGTCTAAAGCTGAAACTGTAAAATTTTGAATATCTGTTCTACATACCATATATAATTATGTTATGAAGCGGTTTTACTATAAATAGGACCAAAAAATTTGTAAATACACCTTGGAATACTGCGACTAAAATCTAGTCCCATGTCTGCATACGGGCCCTGCAGTAACTTCTGTATGAGCTAGCGAAAACTAAAATTAAATTCAAGACTTTCGCCTTTAAAAGTTTAATTTTGATTGTTTTAATTAATTTAAACTTAAATCACAAAAATTGTAACATTTTCACAAGACCAAATGAATGGCGACGTGTCTAAAATTGGTTTCCAAAATATTGTTGCATTTTTTAAAAATTAAAACAATTGTTTTGTTTCATAAGCGTTAGGAAAATTTTAAAATCAATCAATCCTATGATAAAACTTAATTGTTTTAGTGTTAAAATATGTAGAAAATATTGCACACGTGTATGATATTGCCAAGGGACCTAACACCATTTCATGGAGAATTTGAAATGTTTACAAGGATTTTAGCCTAATGGAAATTGTTTCAAGAGTTTTTGTAACGACCCAAATAAAAATAAGAAGACTTTTTAATTTTAAAATTTGGAAATTTTACATTTTTGCGATTTAAGTTTATTTTTTAATTAATTAAAACAATCAAAATTAAACTTTTAAAGGCGAGAGTATTGAATTTGAATTTAGCTTTCGCCAGCTATTACAGAAGATACTGCAGGGCCCGTATGCAGAGATTTGACTAGAATTCAGTCGCAATATTCCAAGGTGTATTTACAAATTTTGTTCCTACTTATAATAAAAATCGTTTCATAACGTATGTAGAACAGATATTTGAAATTTTACAGTTTCAACTTTAGACAATTCGGAGAAATAAGCCATTGAAAAATGGACTTAAGCCCTACTCAAACATCTGCATATGGGCCCTGAAGAAAATACTTCCGCACTTTTTTTCACCGCAGCTTTTTACTAAGCCTACACTCCAAAGCAAAAATAAATGTAGTTTTTCATGCCCGTCATATAGCAATGTGATGACTAATCTGCACCTAGGCGCAACAAAGTAACCCGCGCTTTTGAGAAGCGGAAGAAGGAAGAGATCAGGGTTATACCACAGCCGCTTCCGTTTCTGTTTGCTCATGCGCCCCTCGTTTAAGGCGTTTAGAGGTATTATAGAATGTCTAATTTTTTAAACAAGTGGTAAAAAGAGGGCGAACACTTAGTATTAGCTGCCCAAAACCTGGTTTATTAAATATATTGTTTTTTACACAGTGACAAATTTTTAATTTTAATCGTTAAAAATAGTTTAAATTTAGAATAATTAATAAAAACTTAATTGTGTTGATATTTTGCAATGAAGCCCGTTTTTTATAATAACATTTTGTTGGAATGTTGTTGTTCATAAATAATTTTTTTATTAGAAAAGCATTTTGATAGGGCGTCTAATTTTAATTATATTAAAGAATAAAATATCTAGGTTTGTCAAATCGGACAGGCATAAATGGTGCACAAAAGAAGCGGTCTAAAGTCCATTTGCGAATTTCTTATAATATTACAAGTTTTCTAAACGCCTTTTATCACAAGCGTTTAAGCGCTGTGCTAGCATTATGGCGGCATTATAGTGCATTTAAAAACTACCTTTATTTCTGCTCAGGACTGTAAGCCCACATTTTCCGAAATCTACGCAAAACTTAAAAAGCATTTTAAACTTTATCTAATAACTGCGCGGCGAAAGATTCGCTTGATTTTTAGGTTTTACTAAGGCTTAGGATAACTTCAGTTTAGGCTTAAGCTGCAAATTCGCAAAAGTGTTTCCAGTTACTTTTGGGAAAAACTGAGCATTTTAAAATAATAATTTACAAAGAAAATCAAATATAAAAACATTCTTTTATTTATCTTTATTTTATTTATATTTTTTTATCACAAAAAACAAAACAATCTTAGACAAAATTATTAATTATATAACACAAGAAAATGTCCGAATATACACTAATTTTTGTCAGAAATTTTGTTTGAAAGTCGCACATGCACAAGTTTGTGCAACTTTTCCAGCCAAAAAAACTCCATTTGCTGCTAGTTTTTGCGCACTGCACGTTTCAGCACAGTGTTAGTTCTCTTAAAGTGGGGACTGCGACTGTTTTTGCACTCAATACTGTTTTATTCGCACTGCTATTATTTTGCCACTGCGAGTCTGGCTGAAGAACCAAAAAACAAAAAAAGCGAAGCGTGTTTTTTTTTGTTTAAACAAGTAAATAGCAATTTTTGACGTTAAATTGTTAAAACTTTTTAATTTTAATAAATTAAAATATCTTTCAAACGTTTTAAAATTAAATAAAGAAAATTTTGAACTGTTTTCTAAATTAAAAATGATTACCAGCTTCACTTTTTTGTTGTGCAGCCAGACTCACAGCGCTAAAATTTTCGCAGAGCAAAAAACAGCATTGAGTGCAAAAGAAGTCGCAGTCTCCACTGCAAAAAATAACACTGAGTTTAAAATCGCAGGATAATTAGCCTAAATGGCGGATTTTTGCTAGAGAAGTCGCACAAAAATTTTCAAATGCGACTTTTCCAGCAAAATTTGGTCAAAATTTTAGTGTATAGCTGGACATTCTGTTTCGCTATATATTCTTGACAAAAACTAAAAAAAATTTTTGTTTCCAAGATTGTTTGCGGTTATATAAGAAAAACGAAAAAGTGGAAAAAATTCCCTCACAAAAATTTTTTCCTGAATAATCGAAAATCCTTGGAAATAATCGAAAATTTTTTCTGCGGAAATTGTTTTTGCGGTAATATTGACCTATATTGAATATACCGACTCTATATACTTTGTAAAAAGGCAGGAATTAAAAAAGGTTATGCGTTCTTATTCGTTTTCTTTAAACGTTATAATCGCACATTTTTAAATACAAATCGGTCCGTGCTCTTGTCTCTCATACAAATTTATGAAGTCAGCCAGATATAATTTAATTATAAGCTTTAAAATGCTTAAATTAAGTAGCTTTTAGCTAACAACCATCAATGGTTAAATCATATCTGGCTGACGTCGAAAATCACTATGCAGATATGAGGGGAACAATTAAAATTATGTGGTTATGACGTTTTTAAGAAAATATAATAAAAAGGCAGAATTATTTCTAATTCTACGTTTTTATAAAATATAAAAAAATTAACTAACTTTAGCCATTAAAAAATTTTCATTTAGGTTCCAAATTGAGAAAATTAATAAATAATTATTAAAATACGGGTTTTGATCTTTATTATTAAATTGCTTTTGTTAAAATATTTTAATATTTTTGTTGTTAAATAGTCGATTCAATACTAAAATTTTTGAGGTCAGCTAGAATTTATAGCCTATAGCCCTCGAGCCAAAAACCGCGTGATGGTATATAACCGCCTAAAAACAATCTGGATTTAAATTTTTTTTTGGATTTAAAATATTTTTTTCAGTGCATATTTGAAAAAACTTCGCCTCCGTCGGCTGGTGGAACACCTCCTGGCCCCTCCGAAGACGTTTGGTGCCGCTAAGACGGTAATAAATTGAGTCGACCTTAAATTATTAAAACAAAAGTAAAACCTGGAGACAATTTTGAAGCAGTTTTCAATGTATATTTTTTAAAAAAATTCGATGGGACAACACCCCCTAGACCCCTGGCCGACGCTTCGCGTCAGTTTGGCGCCGCTAGGATTACAATTTGTGTAAAAATTAGGTTATAAAAACAAAAGTAAAACTATGCCCATAAACGTAATTGAGAAACGATTTTCAAGTATTGTTTGGAATTTTTAATTCTAGGTGTTTCCCGATATGGGTTTTTTCTGACGAACTCTGATTTTTTTGTTTTTAAAAAATCTTGCAGGCAGCGCTGAAAAGGACCAATATTTATAAAACAATTAAAATTAAAATTTAATTTTGTATAAGACACAAACAATATTTAAATTTAGAAAACACATTAAAAATAATCCATTCTACATAACGGTAATTTTTAATTTGTCATTTCAATAAAAGGCATTAATCATTTTTTGGGGTTATTAAAAACACTTAAGCTTAGTAAATGTTTATAGTGCAGAGTTTTAGAAAAAACTTTAAAAACTTTAAAAACTTTAAAAAACTTTAAAAACTAATAACTTTAAAAACATAATAAAAAACAAAAAAAAATGAAGGGGAAAACAATTACTATAGTTTGAAAAAACAAACGCGGTAGTCTAATTCAAATCAAATAAAAATTAGTTTTTTATAAATAATTAAACTATTGATTACAAATGTCAAAACAAAAAAAAACTTTGTTTAAGGTATTGTTTATGTAAACGTAAAACTCTCATTAATGAAATAATGTTTTCATTAAAAAGTCTTTAAAGTTATCCTTTTACAAACTATTGTTTAAATAATTTTAAAAAATGTTAAATACAAAAGAAGTATAAATAATATAAAACTTTGTGGAAATGAATTTCTAAAAGCTTGCAATAAAACAAAAAACAATGAACTTAAACAGTGATCTAAATCAAATTAAACTCAGAAAATTTAATCTTAAAACAAATATAAATTATTGACAAACAATTTTCAAACAAAAAAAATTTATTGCAGATTTTAAAAGTTATTCCAAGTTATTCTGTCGCTGTAAACAACAAAAAAAACCACAAAGCATTGTTTATATTCTGTCACCGTAAACAAGGAAAAAACCAAACATCGTTTATTTAATGGTAGACCCTCTAATTCTAAAAATTTTTTTCACCATCATTGTTGCTGCGGTGTGAACGCGTCACTTGTCACTTTCCACTGCAGTGTGAACCAGGTTTTAAGATCTATGTATGGAAAATTGCTATTTTTGGTATATGAGATTAAATATTAATGGAATTATTTAAATTTTTAAAATAACAAGAAACATACATAAGCTAGTTAAAACTGCACATGAAGTCGTATGCACTTTTTACATTAATGGAACCAAAAATAAAATAAAATTTAACCGGGCTTGACAACATCAACCCAAAACTTGACTGCAATAATTTCCCCAGCAGTGTGACAGTTCAGTCAAAAGCATGCCAACCACATCTGTGAAACCAACCAAACTTCGCGAAAAATAGCACTGCTAGTTTAAATATTTATTGTGGGAATAATTGCAAAAATATGTTTGGTAATATAAGCTGTATTAACAGCACATTGCTAATATCGACAAAGTGGTTAAAATAAATCATGTGACAAATCAAATCGCAACAAAAGTTTTTAAAATCCCTCTAAAATATTTACTACACAATATTCATTAGCGAAAATACTTTTAGAGGAAAAGTTACCCTTCTTAACGTACGTAAAAAACTTATAAAACTTGACTGGATTTGGCGTTATATATACAATTTCCCGTAGTGAATTGTAATTAATTTGTCCAAAATTTCGGCGAGACGTGGATTAAGAAAATTTAAAGCTTCAGATAGTTTATTTGTTGGGAAATTTATAATTATTAGAGGACCTTTTTTGTTTATTACTTTTTGGATTTTAGTAAAATCATTTTACCGTTAAATTTCTAATTGATTGTTAGTATCACAAGGTTCGTTTTTGTGTCAAATTCTAAAAAAATTCAAAATGAAGTCTTAGTCATATATTAACAAAGTATTAAATATCTTTAAGGCCAAGAGTTCTTATATGCGTTAAATACATATTTTAACATTTATATAAAATATTATCAAAAATTCCTAGTTTTACTTGTTTAAAGTGTAAAATTTGCAGAAAAAATATTTGAAAAACACACGATATTTTAAATAATATCTATTGTTCGTTCTAAGGAAAAGAATTTAGGGGCAATAATGATGTTCTCGGTCGGAGCACCAAGCACTTTAACATCCCCCAAGGCTTGGAGCTCCGCAGTTCCTCCCTATTTTTATACTAATTTCGTGAAAATTAAAGAGAAATGTCGTTTATTAGTCTGTCAAATTTATTTTTGTTGATCTATTTTCCCAAAACTTATTAAAACCATATAAGAATATTAAATTTACAATTATAAATACACTATAAATTATTAGAAATAAGGAAGTTATAATAAACGCGATAAATACAAAAATATAAATAAAACGCAGAAAAATTTTAAAAAATCACGAACTAATATGTTAAAAAGGCTGGAAAAATGTCCGAAACTGGTATAAAGGAATACATGGATTAAAACTGCGCAATTACAAAACATGAACTACTAATAATAAGAAAGACAATAAGGATAAAAAAAACAGAAAAAGATTTAAACTATACACATAAAAAAGGTAAGACCTACCGCTAAAACAAGCTTAAATTAATGCTAGTAACATTCTTGTTTAAAACAGGATTATCCCTTTTAATACATAAACTTTCTTTTATTCTCAAATTAAACTCATTATTTGCTGAACATAAAACAGAAAAATCTCGAGAACTTGGCTGATTATTAAGTAAATTACATGTTAAAATATGGTCAAACACAGCCGAATCTTTTGGAACAATCTTCTTTCCAGTCCTAGCTGAGATTCCAATGTGCTCTGAGATTCTAGTACCAATGTGGCGAACCGTTTGGCCGCAATAAGTGGAGTTGCACCCACTACACGTAAATTTGTAGACAATACTAGATCTCAGATCAAAAGGGATTCTGTCTTTGAATGGAAACAAGTTTGTAAAACGCAACGATGTCCTAAATACGACTTTAAGTTCAACTTGTGGATAATATTGGTAAAACAGTTTCTTAAGTTTAGAACTAACACGCATAGAAGCAACACCAGTATAAGGTAAAACAACATATATTGGAATTTTCTCAACGTTGAAATTAAAACTATCCTTAATGTTAAACATTTTACACAAAAACTTCCTAATACATGAATCAATAAAACCAATTGGATAAGAGTTTTTACATAAAAATGACTTTAAAACTACAAGATCCTCATGAAACTTTTTGTATGTAGATGAAAGATGGTAAGACCTATGCAAAAGACTGAAAACAAGACTATATTTACTAGAAACCGGAATAAAACTATCATAACTAGAGTAAACTCCACTGAAAGTGGACTTCCTATACACAGATGTAGTAAAACAATTACCTTTCTTACAAACAGAAATATCTAAAAATGGTAAAACTGACTCAGATTCTTTTTCACATGTAAATTTAATACATTTATGACGCGAATTTAAAAAACTTAGAAACTGACTAACATGAGACTCATCACGAAATAAAATAAAACAATCATCTACATATCTACGATAAAACACAGGCCTAAACTCAACTGGGCATTCATTTAACCATATTTTCTCATGATAGCACATAAAAGCGTTCGCAAGAGTAGGTCCTAGTGGCGATCCCATTGCAACCCCATCCAATTGACAATAAAGCTTATTTTCAAACAGGAAAATATTGTTTTGAACTGCTAAATTTATAAAATTCTTTAAATCGTTCTTATTGGTAAAACCAGCTGGACAGTTTTCGCTGTCAAATATAAGATCAGAACAAATTTCTATTGTTTCTTCCAGAGGAATATTTGTAAAAAGAGATTCTACATCAAAACTGGCCATAAAGAGTTTATTGGACGGAAATTCTTCAGATGATAGGTTGCAGATCTCTTTGGCAAAAGAAAAGGAGTCTCGGACGGAATATTCATTGTGAGTACAAGAAGATAAAACTGGAACAAGAAATTTCGCTAATTGATAAGACGCAGTTCCTATGGCTGATAAAATAGGTCGCAATGGAATGTTATTTTTATGAATTTTTGAAAGACCATAAAACCTGCCTGGTTGTGATCCTGAAGGGGTAAGACGGTTAAATTCTTCCTCCGTAATGATATTACGTTTTTTAAAACTTCTTAATGATGATCGAAATTTTTCTTCGTGATTTATAACAAAATTAAATCTCTTATCTTGAGACGAATTTTCTTTTATTATGATTTCTTTAAATTTGCTGGAATCAGATAAAATTTCAAACATTTTTTGAAGATAAGACGGACGGTCAAGTAAAACAACTGTGCTGCCTTTATCTGAAATCTGGATTACTAGATTTTTCTGGGACTTCAAATCTTCTATAGCTTCTAATTCAACCTTGGATAAAACATTTGGACGGAATGAATTGTTATATTGATAAAACGAAGACAAAGCAACTTCCTTAACTGATGTTCTAATGAAATCTTGATTTCCTTTGTAAATTGGAAGTTTCTGAACAGATCTAAACAAGAGCTCAAATGGAAGAAAATAGTCTGGTTCAGAAAGTTTCTTTGGAGGCAAAGCAAAGTTAAGACCGCGTGATAAAACTTTCTTATGTACAGAAGATAAGACAAATGATGAAAGATTTCTGATGACGACTTCTGGATTGTGAGACTTCTTAGCTTGTTCTTTCTGAAGATTTTCAAACTTTTTGAACTGAGTGATTCTGTGGTGTTGCAGGCGTTTATTAATTGACCTAGACATTGTGTGAGACAAATGGTTGAAATCAAAAGGACTAATTCTATTACGTAGAGCGGATACTGCAGCAGAAAGAGTAGTTTCCAAAGAATGAATGGTAGAAATTTTGGATCTAATTTCTTCTGAAAGAAGTCTTCTTTGACAAGCGGAATACCCATTGGACCGACGAAGCCTAGAGTTTGCAACACGAAAAAACAAAAAATGTGGAATAAGTCCATGATCTTTACAATTTTCTAAAAACTGAAGGTCCAATTTCGCTTTTTGAAGTCGAACATCTTGCCTTTCTGCAGTTCTATGCAGTTTTAAAACAGGTTCCCCATACCTCTTTCGTAAAACTTCTGCTATAGATTTGCGAGGGGGAAATCGAAATTTTGTAATTGCAAGAAGTACAATTGAAATAATATTTATTGACGTCGACATAAGTAAAAGCTTTCGGCCGAAGCTACAGCCATTTTCAATTACATCTAAAATACATATTATAATATTAAATTTACAATTATAAATATACTATAAATTATTAGAAATAAGGAAGTTATAATAAACGCGATAAATACAAAAATATAAATAAAACGCAGAAAAATTTTAAAAAATCACGAACTAATATGTTAAAAAGGCTGGAAAAATGTCCGAAACCGGTATAAAGGAATACATGGATTAAAACTGCGCAATTACAAAACATGAACTACTAATAATAAGAAAGACAATAAGTATAAAGAAAACAGAAAAAGATTTAAACCATACACATAAAAAGGTAAAACCAAACGCTAAAACAAGCTTAAATTAATGCTAGTAACATTCTTGTTTAAAACAGGATTATCCCTTTTAATACATAAACTTTCTTTTATTCTCAAATTAAACTCATTATTTGCTGAACATAAAACAGAAAAATCTCGAGAACTTGGCTGATTATTAAGTAAATTACATGTTAAAATATGGTCAAACACAGCCGAATCTTTTGGAACAATCTTCTTTCCAGTCCTAGCTGAGATTCCAATGTGCTCTGAGATATATTTTTGTATTTATCGCGTTTATTATAACTTCCTTATTTCTAATAATTTATAGTATATTTATATTTGTAAATTTAATATTATAATATGTATGTTAGATGTAATTGAAAATGGCTGTAGCTTCGGCCGAAAGCTTTTACTTATGTCGACGTCAATAAATATTATTTGTACTTGTACTTCTTG
This sequence comes from Microlaimidae sp. YZB2_3, assembly GCA_030248175.1. Taxonomy (NCBI): domain Eukaryota; kingdom Metazoa; phylum Nematoda; class Chromadorea; order Desmodorida; family Microlaimidae; species Microlaimidae sp. YZB2_3. The sequence continues at coordinate 17,487 of JASAMX010008539.1, forward strand.
CAATTACAAAAGAAAGTTTTCCCAAAAAACTGTCGAAATTGAAAACAAAAATTTTTTATCGCATTTTTAAATGGTTATTCTCACACACAACATCATTTTTGTAGAAAATTTGGGGTTTTTTTGAATAAAAGTGCAAACCAACATTAAATTTATTATTTAGTAAATATTACTGTAGACTCTGCTTCAACCCCAATTTTTCAATTTAATTGGAAAAGTGGGTCTTGAAGCAGAATAATATTTGCTAAATAATAAATTTACAAAATTCAAAAAAGCCGCTACAAAATTCTAAAACCAACATTATAAAACCATGGGTAAAAACATATGCAATTTATCCAAAAGTGCCATTGCATTTTTAAATATTCATTAAAAAGGCACATCACTTTTAGTGGTGTCATATTAACGCTTTCCCATGATTGCTTTTTTCTCGGTTACAACCGTGAAACCTTCGTAAGACCTATGTCGTACTTCCGTCACACATAATTTTTTGCGCAAGTGGTGTCCAGTGAGCGAACAAATTAAAATAATTTAACCGGTACGGTAGCAATATGCAGATTTTTCTCACCGATACATTTCGTAGGATATTTCATTACGTAGGATATTAGGTATAGGATATTTCATGTTGCAAAAATTTCATATTGCTACCCTACAGCTTTAACCATTTTAATTTGCTCGCTCACTGGGCACTATTCACGCACAAAAAATTATGTATGACGGAAGTACAACCTACGAAGAGTTTACCGCGGTAAGGTTTACGTACAACATTTGTCATACGAAAATGCTACCACCGTAAGGCGAAGGTTTTACCTTTGTTGTATGGAGGTTTCACGGTTGTAACGGGGGAAGAGGCCATTACGGGAACGGGTTAATAACTTATTCTTCATAAAATTCGCTTGATTTGAAATGGATTTATTTATGTGAATTTAGAAAAATTGAGTTTTCCCATTATTAAATTTAAAGATGCATTTTATTATAACTACATTGTAGCGTAAATTAACAGAAAAATATGGCTTTAAAATAACAACGCCATTTAAATGGATTGAAATTATGTTGTTATAAAGGCATATTCTAACGAGGCTTTTAATTTAGGAGTTACACATCTTTGGTAAGTAAAATAAAATCTTTGGTAAGGTGCAGTAATACTGATTCATGGTGTATTTTTTATTGTTGTTGAATTAATACTAATCGATGTATTAGGTCACTCTGAGAAAAAAGATGTTTTACACCAAAAATTAATTCCCAACGGTTAAAGAGTTATTAACACGAATAGCGCTTGTTTATTTTGAATGTTGTGTTTATACACCATTTTTCAAAAGAAAACAGTTCTACTGAATAAATATTAACAAAACTCAATATAATTCAGGGTAGAATATCAAAAAGCTTAAATTTTAATTTTGGTTTAATTCTGAAAAGTATTATATAAATAATGCTATTTAAAAACATCATATTTCAAAAATGATGTTTGGTCTTTAGTTTATGGTGTGTTTTAGGATATTTTTACAATTAAAACATGTATAATTTAAAAAAGTTAAATGTCTTTTTATGTAATTCGCTTTTTTTAAAAGCAAAACATAAATATAGCTTACTGATAATACCAGAATAACAGCAAACAAAAAACACACCAATTAACAAACCAATTTTTTTAAATGGCAATTACTCATTTAATATTTTTTTAATTAAACAAAATTTAGGACTTCAGCTTTTTGGTACCCTAAGATAATTTATATTAAGTTTTACTAATATTCGATCAGTAAAAATATTTTCTTTTGAAAAATGGTGCATAAAAACAACACTGGAAATAGCCAAGCGATATTCTTGTTAATAAGTTTTTAACCGTTAGGAATTAATTTTTGCTGTAATACAGTTTTTTCTCAGTGTGACTTAATACATCGATCAGTATTAATTAAAAACGAATACAAAATACACCATGAATTAGTATACTGAACCTTTAAGCTAATTAGCTTGGCCTAATTGTGAGCTTGAGCCTGAGATTTATTGTGAGCTTGAGCTTAAGACTCACAATTAAATATATGTGAGTACCAATTGATATTGAGCATTTGTGAGCAGCTCAATGCATCCCTACCTCCAATATCAAGCTCCGGAGATCTGACCATTTAAAGCGGAAGGAGCTCCGGAGCTACGGAGTTCCGTCCCTTAAATAACCGTTTTTAAACTTATTTGAGCTTGAAATAATTTTAAAATTACTTTATTTGCGTTTTTAAAAGTTTTTTTAGCGTTTTAAATAAGTTTTAAAAAAATTTAATTTATAAAAAAAAATTTGAAAAAGTAATCTATGGTATTGCTTTTTAATTATTTATAAAGTTAGTACAAAAAAAGAACGGAGCTCCAGGGTCTGTTCCGGATTTGGAGCTCCTAAAAGCGGAGCTCCGGAGCTCAAAGTTCTGGAGAACATTACTAGTTTACAAACAACACAGATAATTCAATTATCTACATAACATGATGGTGTTTTGCTTGTAAAAGTTTATGAAGGAAGTAGAACAGGCTTAAGTAGACCAAAATAAAATGAAACAAGAAAAAAAAATATCAGACAAACTGGCTGTTAGAAAAATACTTAGATTAAATCTAAAGACAAATTTGGTTTATTCTTTTTTAGTACCAACGTTTCAGGTTTGTTAGGCGGGAATTTTTAAAACTATCTAGTATATTAACCACCTTTAAATCAACACCAAAATTTTGTATTTTTGTTCAATGCAAACCCTTATACAAAAACCCCTTATAATGCATCAAAAGTTTTTACTTTACTTTACTTAAATTAAAATTTTTCAAATAACTTTTACTTTTACTTAAAATAATCAAACATCATTTTTTTTACAACACAAATCTGATCCAACTGGAATTTGTTTTTATATCCGGTAAATGCAGGTTTTGTTTCGAGTTAATTTTTATTAAATTTCTTTGCTTCTTTTAATGTTACATTTTTAAACTTTAAAAATGAGGTAATTATAGTTATAGCACTATAGATAACTAGTTTAAGTCTTGTCTTGTAACCGGCGACCGTGAAGACTAACTTTGAATTTGCATGTATGTCTTGATCCACTGTACAATTTTCAAATTACAAAATGGTAATTATCAATCCATTTTCCGCTGTCTGTTATATATATGTTCGTTAAAAGACCAGCAAACTTAAGACCCGTGTTATTGCCTGTGCTTCACGGTATAAGCTTGCTAACTGTAAATCCCATTTACCTTTACCGCACAAATGTTAAATTAAAAAAAAACATCACTACCAATTGATTCTTCGTTACAAGTTCTATCTATTTATGTTCTGAATTTCAAGTCATATAAATTTTCTTCAGCCGAGTTATAAATGTTTTAAATACCTATGTTCTGAATTTCAAGTCATATATATTTTATTTTGTCGAGTTATAATTGTTTTAAATAAAATTTTCATATTCGTCATGATCGACCGAACAATATTTCAGATCACAAAATCGTGATAATTAATCGATTTTTTGTTGTCAGTTGTATTTATGTTCCCAATTTCAAGTTATATGGATTTTATTTGGCCGAGTTATAATTGTTTTAAATAAAATTTGCATATACGTCATGATCAACCGCACAATTTGTCAAATCACAAAATCGTGATTATCTATTGATTTACCGCTGTCAGTTGCATATATATTTCGAATTTCAACTTATATAGAGGTGATTTGACGGAATTATTCAAAATCAAAAAGGCGTTAGGAAGTTACTTACTCACTTATTTACTTACTCATCTGAAGATAATACCGGCCCCCCAAAATAAATAACATCTGTCTCAAGCAATTTGACAACCGAGTCATCCCAAGCAATCTGTAATCCCGAGCATTTTGACAACCGTGAACCAAGTCATCCTGAGCAATCTGTCACCCCAAACATTTTGACAACCAAGTCATCCTGAGCGATCTGTCATCCCCAGCATTTTGAAAACTGAGTCATCCCAAGCAATCTGTCATCCTGAGCATTTTAACAACTGAATCATCCCAAGCAATCTGTCATCCCGAGCATTTTGACAACCAAGTCATCCCAAGCAATCTGTCATCCTGAGCATTTTGACAACCAAGTCTTCCCTGAGCAATCTGTCATCCCGAGAATTTTGACAACTGAGTCATCCCAGATCTGAGCAAGTTATCATATGTCCTTTATGTTTACTAACTTTTGTTATAATAATAGCAAGTTATTCTACAGTAAATTCCTACAGCAAGATATTACTTATTTTTAAATAATACTAAAAACTTTTTATTACTAGTTAATCACTTTTAAAGGAATTTATATTTTAAATGTCTTAGATATAATATGGATTTATAATTTAAAGATTTTATGCATTTACAAACATATATAAATAGTTTATGCTTTACTACTCTCTTAACCAGTTTGTATAGTATATAAACCAATTTTTACATTTAACACATTGCACATATACCAAATATCTAACGCCTTAATATAAGACATGGTTATAAATATATTGCAGTACTATAGGTCTATCAAACATTTTATTCTGTATATATCTTGTTCTAAGTCTCCACTCATTACACATACATTTACTTATTTACAAATATATTTGTATATATAAAATTGGCAGTTATATACTTATACTTTATTCATTTCTTGCAAAATTATTTATTTTTAAAAATTTTTCTGCAACTAAAAAATTTTTACAAATTCCTATATATCTAGTAGCACATTTATTGTTCTAAGTCATCTGGTTCTTTGTCTTTACTTATTACACATACATTTACTTATTTACAAATATATTTGTATATATATAATTTGCAGTTACACACTTATGTTTATACAATACTAACAGCATCATTTAATTATAAAAAAATTTTTCTATATGTAAAAACTTTTTACAAAACCTATATATCTAGTAGCATAGTTACAATAAATATATCACACACCGCTTTACATACAACAATGTAAATATTATTAGTAATAATTTTCTCATTTAAATTATTATTTTGTATAATACATTATAATTAAACAACGCATTAAAACTTAATAATCTCACGTTGCTTACAAATCATATTTATTTACCTAGCTTAAACCATTTAAAATATAAATAAATATTATACAACATGCAGCAATTGTTCAATAGTCATAATTTAATTGCTAACAGTAGGTTACTAATTATAGGTTACAAATATATATTACTTAATTTCAGCAAGTAACTTTATAACAATCACTATTATAATTCATATATATAACCTTACAATTTTATATCACTCAATTTATATAAATATTACATAACAATTTATAGTAAGCATTCATTATTACAAATTTTGTTAAACTAATATTTAGCACTTTCAATAACTTTAAATAAACTTATAATTATTTTAATTTTTATATAAATTAGTAGTACTTATTTTAGTTTACAGTATACAATTACTTTATCTCAATTTTATAAAGGTTAACAGTTTTACTATATAATTTTAAAATTGTTAGGTCTTAGCTAGTTTCTTCTTTATAATATCCCCACCCCTTTCTTCCTATTAAGACCCGTGTTATTGCCTGTGGTTCACGGTATAAGCTTGCTAACTGTAAATCCCATTTACCTTTACCGCACAAATCTTAAATTAAAAAAAACATCACTACCAATTGATTCTTCGTTACAAGTTCTATCTATTTATGTTCTGAATTTCAAGTCATATAAATTTTCTTCAGCCGAGTTATAAATGTTTTAAATACCTATGTTCTGAATTTCAAGTCATATATATTTTATTTTGTCGAGTTATAATTGTTTTAAATAAAATTTTCATATTCGTCATGATCGACCGAACAATATTTCAGATCACAAAATCGTGATAATCAATCGATTTTTTGTTGTCAGTTGTATTTATGTTCCCAATTTTAAGTTATATGGATTTTATTTGGCCGAGTTATAATTGTTTTAAATAAAATTTGCATATACGTCATGATCAACCGCACAATTTGTCAAATCACAAAATCGTGATTATCTATTGATTCTCCGCTGTCAGTTGCATATATATTTCGAATTTCAACTTATATAGAGGTGATTTGACGGAATTATTCAAAATCAAAAAGGCGTTAGGAAGTTACTTACTCACTTATTTACTTTTTCATCTGAAGATAATACCGGCCCCCCAAAATAAATAACATCTGTCTCAAGCAATATGACAACCGAGTCATCCCAAGCAATCTGTCACCCCAAACATTTTGACAACCAAGTCATCCTGAGCGATCTGTCATCCCGAGCATTTTGAAAACTGAGTCATCCCAAGCAATCTGTCATCCTGAGCATTTTAACAACTGAATCATCCCAAGCAATCTGTCATCCCGAGCATTTTGACAACCAAGTCATCCCAAGCAATCTGTCATCCTGAGCATTTTGACAACCAAGTCTTCCCTGAGCAATCTGTCATCCCGAGAATTTTGACAACTGAGTCATCCCAAGCAATCTGTAATCCTGAGCATTTTGACAAACGAGTCATCCCAAACAATCTGTCATCCCGAGCATTTTGACAACAACAAATAAAATTTGCATACATCATGATCGACCGCACTATTTGTCAAATCACAAAATTGTGATCATCAATCAATTCTCCGTTGTCAGTTGTATATATGTTTCAAATTTCAACTTATATAGAGTTGATTCGGCCGAGTTATAATTGTTTTAAATAAAATTTGCATATACAACATGATCGACCGCACAATTTGTCAGATCAAAAAATCATTATTATTAATCAATTCTACGTTGTCAGTACTCTCTTAACCTTCAGTATCAAAATTTTAATAAAGACAGCTATTTTACTAGAGCACAATAAAATTTGTACGGAAAATTTTGCGCTGTAACGGAGAAAATTTGACAACAAACGTACATAGAAGCTTCTTTCCGTAACATTAGCAAAAAAATCTGCACTGCAGCGCAGAGTTTATTTTTTATTTTACACTTCACAAAAAAAACGCGCCATTTTTGTGTGATTGCTTTCGGAAAGACTTCGTAATTTTTTATAAATATTATGAAAAGGATATAACTTATTAATTTGGAATTCGAATTAATAAAAATTATTAATGAAATTAAATTTTAAAAAATCCAAAGGCACTGAGATTTGAGGTAAGTCCAATTTTTAATGAAAATCAATGCCTAAAAAAGCGTTGTCAATGCAATCAAAATATTTATTGCTTTAAGAATTTCTTTAAATTTTGGTAATTATTTTAAGACAATAAAATCTGTTAAAAATCATAGTTTGTTTTTTATATATGATCATGTAACACCAAATTTATCGCAGTAAATGATTATCCAATTACGTTTTCCAAATTTATCGCCGTAAAAAATAATTGTTTAATGACGTTTTCGAAGTTTCAAAGAACCAAAAATCGATATTTCGCAGCTCTGTTTTATTTTTTTTGCAAATCTAAAATTTAAAAAATCCTTGATATTAATTTTTTTTGTAATTATGGTAATTTGATTAGTAATAAATGAATTGAGCTAATTTCCAAAAAAAAGTTGCTATGAATTGTATATTTTTGTGTGGGAGTCTGTAAAAAATACCACTCCTTGGTTGTTTTTCCTATTTGCAACTAATCTATAAGCTACGATGCTTTGTTTATAAGCTTATTTTCGTCATATCCATAGGCGTACATCCTTCCTAACATGGTTTTTGCAGAGGCACTGTAAGTGGACAAATTTCAGGATTTTGAGGAAACCTTAATTAAAATACGCCCGTCGAAAACGGCTGAAAATTTAATCCTTTGGAAATTTTTTGTTTAAAAACCACTGCAAATCCGCAGAAGTGAATCCCGGTTGTTGTGGTGCTCAGTATTAAACGCCCCGCATCTTGACATACTGGACACGATATTTAACACTGGCGCGGATTTTCTTTTGCGGATTTGCAGCGGCAAAAATCCAAAGGGTTAAGAAGGAGTATCTTCAAAAATTTTCTTTTTTTTCTTTATATTGAGACCCACAGTTTGTATTTTTTGGGGAGAGAGTCTGGGGTAAGGGAACTCTCGAATTTTAGGGGAAAGGAGTTGGAAGTTTTTAGATTTGTTTTGGGAGGAGGAAGATGGAGTTATAGCTCTACCAACCGTTTCTGCCCGCCTATGGAAATAACTCGAAATTTTGAATAGAAAGGCGTGTTGCTATACGTTCTAGATTTCTCGCGAATTTTTATGGAGAGTAACGAATAACTATATAGGTTGAAACCTTCTAGATTACGGGGAGGAAACCCTAAAAAAACATAAATAACGGGTTAAGAACTTTGGGGTGGAGAACGGTCCAGAACTTTAGTCAAAAAAACTCATTTTGAAGACGGCAGTGGTGGTTGAGATATAAATGAACCAACCCTTTCCACCAATAGGAATAAACCCAAATTTTAGATGAGGGGAGGGGGCCAACACTTTTAATGAGGGGAGGGGGTCTGAGATTTTAATAGGTATAACCCTCAACTCCCCCAATTCTTCATGCATTATTCATATGGTATTTTCCGTGATGTTCAAAAAAGCGCAATTAGTTGCTCAGTGTTTCAGCAACAATTTAAATAAATGCTGGGAAAATTAAACCCGGTTTCAAGTACTATTGTAATATTGCAGTATTCCAAATGATTTTGAGTTTAAACTGCGTTTTATATAACAAATGATAATTTTAAAGCAAAATTTTAAATTCTAAAAGCCTTAGCTTGATAACACGTGTTTTCTAATAATTATGCAAATTATTGTATTGACGAATATAGCTAAAAAGCGATATATCGTATTAAACACTAAAAATCTGTTAAAACTAATTGGGCTCATTGTTCTGCGTCAGACTTGGAAGATATAATTATCCGACAATTATTCAGCGGTCTCATTCAGTCTTGGGGAATTTTGGGGGTTATACCCCCAAAAATTTTTAAACTGCTGACATTCTCCCTTTCCCCTAAAAGGAGGAATAGCCTAAAACTCTCCTAAATTGGAGGGTCTTCTTGTCTCAGTACTAAAACCAATAAAATGGGGTATTTAAGGAATACTTCCCCCCCCAAAAGTTTTGTTTGGTATATTACCCCTTGGGGAAGTGGGTATAGCAGCCCCCCCCCAAAAAAAAACCCGGAAAGTTATTCACGTCCACCTATAGTCTCAATACACCGTTTTTGAATTTTACTAACATTAAAAATATCAAAAACCTTAGGGTATACCGCTTTAGTTTTGAAATCATATTAAAAAATTCGAATTTTTAAAAAAAGGGGATGGGTGCCTTCCCAAATGTCTACTAACTCCTATTCGAGATATTTAAAAAAAAACTCAAATCAGCTTTAAAACCACCTCAATATCTACCTCTGTGACCTAATTGTTCAGTTTTAAGATGCCAGTTTTAAGAAGTTAAGATTTTAAATTATTTTAAAACCACTTTTGTTCCCATTTTTGCTCGAAACTTATGTATTATTTTGACTCATTGTTCAGAATTATTTAGCTTATTTAAAATGAATCACATATTTTGATTAGCGCAGAATTTATTTGTAGTATGGTGCAGACTGATTGCATATAGTGTGCAAAACAGTCTGCGCATTGTTTTTGCAAAAAAATTTGTGCTTTTCGAAAACACTCTGATTCGTTTTAAATCCGCAGAATAAGTCTGTGCAATGAGTAAATTTTTTTATTTATTTTGTGGAATAAGGTTAAGAGAGTACTATATATGTTCTAAATTTCAAGTCATATAAATTTTATTCGGCTGAGTTATAATTTTTTTAACATAAAACTTGCATATACGTCATGATCGACCGCACAATTTGTCAAATCATATAATCGTGATTATCAATCGATTCTTAGTTGTTAGTTGTATCTACGTTTTAAATTTCAAGTCATATAAATTTTATTGGGCGGAGTTATAATCGTTTTAAATAAAATTTGCATACATCATGATCAACCGCACAAATTGTCAGATCACAAATTCGTGACTATCAATCGATTCTCCGTTGTCAGTTGTATATATGTTCCAAATTTTAACTTATATAGAGATGATTCGGCCGAGTTATTCAAAATCAAAAAAAGCGTTAGGAAGTTACTTACTCACTTACTTACTTACTCATCTGAAGATAACACCGCCCCCCCGGAATAACATCTGTCTCAAGCAATTTGACAACCGAGACATCCCGAGCAATCTGTAATACCGAGCATTTTGACAACTGTGAACCAAGTCATCCTGAGCAATCTGTCATCCGAAACATTTTGACAACGGAGTCATCCCGAGCGATCTGTCATCCTGAGCATTTTGACAACCAAGTCATCCCAAGCAATCTGTCATCCCGATCATTTTGACAACCAAGTCTTCCCAAGCAATCTGTCATTCCAAGCATTTTGACACCAAGCATTTTGACAACCAAGTCATCCCAAGCAATCTGTCACCCGGAGCATTTTGACAACCAAGTCATCCCAAGCAATCTGTCACCCAGAGCATTTTGACAACCAAGTCATCCCAAGCAATCTGTCATCCCGATCATTTTGACAACCAAGTCTTCCCAAGCAATCTGTCATTCCAAGCATTTTGACACCAAGCATTTTGACAACCAAGTCATCCCAAGCAATCTGTCATCCGGAACATTTTGACAACGGAGTCATCCCAAGCGATCTGTCATCCTGAGCATTTTGACAACCAAGTCATCCCAAGCAATCTGTCATCCCGATCATTTTGACAACCAAGTCTTCCCAAGCAATCTGTCATTCCAAGCATTTTGACACCAAGCATTTTGACAACCAAGTCATCCCAAGCAATCTGTCATCCGAAACATTTTGACAACGGAGTCATCCCAAGCGATCTGTCATCCTGAGCATTTTGACAACTGAGTCATCCCAAGCAATCTGTCACCCGGAGCATTTTGACAACCAAGTAATCCCAAGCAATCTGTCATCCCGATCATTTTGACAACCAAGTCTTCCCAAGCAATCTGTCATTCCAAGCATTTTGACACCAAGCATTTTGACAACCAAGTCATCCCAAGCAATCTGTCATCCGGAACATTTTGACAACTGAGTCATCCCAATCAATCTGTCATTTTGAACATTTTGAAAACTGAGTCATCCTGAGCAATCTGTCATCCTGAGCATTTTAACAACCAAGTCATCCTGAACAATCTGTCATCCAAAGAATTTTGACAACCGAGTCATCCTAAGCATCCCAAGCAATCTGTCATCCCGAGCATTTTGACAACTGAGTCATCCCAATCAATCTGTCATCCTGAGCATTTTGACATCTGAGTCATCCCGAGCAATCTGTAATCCTGAGCATTTTGACAACCGAGTCATCCTGAGCAATCTATCATCCAAAGAATTTTGACAACCGAGTCGGCTGAGTTATAATTTTTTTAATATAAAATTTGCATATACGCCATGATCGACAGCACAATTTGTCAGATCCCATAATCGTGATTATCAGTCGATTCTCCGTTGTCAGTTGTATATATGTTTCAAATTTTAACTTATATAGAGATGATTTGGCCGAGTTATTCAAAATCAAAAAAAGCGTTAGGAAGTTACTTACTTACTTACTCACTTACTTACTCATCTGAAGATAATATCCAGCGGCCCACGGCCGCCGGAGTTAGTTAGTGCTATAGTACACATCAAAAAATTATGAAAATAATTAAATATATTCACCATATCCAAAAAAGTGTAGTCACTAACTATTGACACAGTTTTTCGTTTTTTTAGGACGCAATTAGGAATTAATTAAGCTTTGAATATAAATTTTGTTTTATGTGTTTTATTTATGTTAAAAACAGGCAAAGAATCGTTTGATAATTAAAAAACTATCCCTAAAAAATGCTCTAAGAAAACAACAGAAAAAGGGGCGATTTCTCTTCGGGCGTATTTTTAGACAGAAAAGATGTGGACAAGTTTAAGATGGACAATAACCCGTTCCCGTAATTGCCTTTTCCTCAGCTAAGACGTTCGTGGGACCTGTGTCATACTTCCGTCGGAATTCTTTAAGTATAACCCATTTAAGTGGTCACCAGAAAGATGGATTGTTTAAAACTGTTATTTTTCAAGTAAACTATCGTGATAAAACTCACAAATAACATTTATCGTGGACTTTAGACCTTAAGTTCCCTAAGCAACCTAAGCAAAACCTTAAAATCAAGCTAAATTTAATGTTTTGTTTGATTTCCAGGTTTTGCTTAGGTTGCTTAGGAAAACTAAGGCCTATAGTCCAGGATTCAGGTTGTTTATGAGTTTTATCATGATATTTTTGTAAAATTTATCACTTTGTTCAAGATTTATTAAAAAATAATTTTAATTTAATGGGTTATTTTTGAAAAATAACGGTTTTAAAGAAGTAGTTCGTCCATGTTTAAAATAGTCCATCCGTTATTTTTTTCGGGTGACCATTTAAATGGGTTATACCTGAAGAATGTCCTTCCGTCATACCTAATTTTTCATACCTTCCTTCATAATTTTTCATACCTAATTTTTCATACCTGAAGAATGCCCTTCCGTCATACTAATTTTTCATACCCTTCCGTCATACCCAGTGAGCGAGCAAATTGAAATGATTCAAGCGGTACGGTGGCAATATGCAGATTTTTGTCACGGATACAGTGTATTACGTAGGATATTTCATGTTGCAAAAATTTGCATATTGATGCCGTACAGCTTTAACCATTTCAATTTGCTCGCTCACTGGGCACTGTTCCCACACAAAAATTATGTATAACCGAAGTCAAACCTAGGTCAGTAAAACCTAGGTTATGTATGCTTACCGCGGTAAGGTTTACGTGCGACATTTGTCATACGAAAATACCACCACCGTGAGACGAAGATTTAACCTTTGTCGTACGAAGGTCTCACGGTTGTAAAGGTGGTAAAGGCCATTACGGGAACGGGTTAAGCGGAGCATAAAAATTTGCATTTGGTTTGGGCAGCTGCCCACTAAGTAAAAACTCTACCATATAATAGTAATTTGTTTATACGTTGAACTAATTACACAGCACTGTTGAATTTTTTCTTTAGTCTTATGAAATGTCAATTAAAAAAGTCGTTCTCACAGCAATCTTTGACGAGCGCGAAACGGCCACTTTTTTAATTAGGAGGTTACATTTGTATGTGTAAGAAACAACTATAAATTTGAAAAAGTGACGATTTTGCACTTGTCAAAGATTGCTGTGAGTATAATTGTTTCAATTGGAATTTTATAAAACTAAACTAAAAATGCAACAGTTCTATGTAATTAGTTCACCGTATAAACAAATCATTTTCATTTTGTTGAATTTTTACTTAGTGGGAACCAATTAATTAAGCTTTATATATAAATTTTGTTTTATGTGTTTTATATTTAAAAACAGGCAAACAATCGTTTTTGATAATTAAAAATATAGGCAAATTTAATTTGATTATAGATTGTATAACTACAAAATAACTGCATAAATTAATAGTTTTATGTGGGAAAAATACACTGCAAATTTTGCAGTTCTTTACAATAATAAAGACCACACCCACGCGCTTTCACTAAATCCATTACGCCTGAAAAACACAAGTTGATCATTAATGCGTCCAACCTGTTTAACAATAGGGGTATGCGGTGGTGCTGTTGCGTAGGTGTAGGACTGCTGCGGTTTAAAAAAATGGTCCAAAAAAAACTTTTTTATTAGTACAAGACAAAAGCCCTCTTGGTATGCTATTAAAACATACTTTTTCAAGTTTTTTTCGAAAACCTGAACGAAATCAGCTCACTCAAATTTTTTTATAATGCGTTGATTGCGCGCGGTTTTTGAGATTTTTCGCCAAATTAATACATGCAAAAAGATAGCTTTTTTTTGCTTCCTGCTCGACGTGTGTACAATTTCGATCATATTGTTATATATTAAATGTCCGCCGTTTTTTATCCCTTACTTTTGATCTAAAAATTTTTTTTTGGGGGGTTGACTCCCGGGGGCTAGGGGAGGGGCAAACACAAATGCCCTAAATTTTAAAATTTTTTTTCTCAAAATGATGAAAAAGATAAAATTTATCAAAAAATATCGATTTTTAACTTTAGGTTTTTGTCAAAGAACCTAATATTAAGCTTACAGTTAGCTGTCAAAAATGACGAATTTAAAATTGGAAAGTATTCCAAGCGCGTATGCTGCCAGCAGAAAACCTTGAAAACTTTTTTCAAATAATAAGCCTTAAAAGTTTATTTTTTTCGAATTTCCAGGTTATTTTGTTAGAAAAAACATATTTTTAAAGTTAAAATCCTACTACAAAATTGTCAAATATCGCAGCTAAAAAATGCTCTTTTTTAAGTGTTTTCTTATACTTGCAAACATGTTTCCCCGTTTGTCAACACAAAAACAACTTTCTAATAACTATGTCTCTAAACTTTTGCCAATATTTAAATCTATTTTTTTGAACAATTGCTTTTTTGTGTAAAAACGTTTGAATCCTCGATCTGGTATGAATTGCGTAATTTTAATTGGCGAAGAGCCAATAAAAATCATCGATTATGACGTATGACAAAAATTTGAATACTTTGAATAAAATATAAGGAAGTATTTTTGAATTTTAACGAAAATTTTTTTTGCGTTTTAATGGGGTTATTTAGACCACTTTTTAATTTTTTAAATCAAAATAAATTAGAAAAATTTAGAAATAATTTTTTAAAGTTTATTATTCTTGCAAAACATATAAAATTAGAGATTTGCTGCTGCCAGCATACGGGCTTGGAATGCTTTCAAATTTTAAATTCGTCATTTTTAACAACTAATTATAACCTTAATATGAAGTCTTTTAACATAAACCTAAAATCCAAAGTCGTTATTTTTCGGTAAGTTTTACGTTTTTAATGGTTTTGGGAAAAAATTTTGAAAAAACTTTGGGTATTTGTGTTTAACGCCCAACTAGCCTCCAGGGGGTCGACCCCCCAAAAATTTTTTTAGGTAAACGTAAGGGATAAAACACAGCGGACATTTAATATATAACAATATGACGAAAATCGTACAAAGGTCGAGCAGGAAGCAAAACAAAAGCTATTTTTTTGCAGTATATTAATTTGGCGAAAAATCGCAAAACTGCGCGCATTCAACTCATCATAAAAAAAATTTGGGGAAGCCGATTTCGCTCAAATTTTCAGAAAAAACTTTAGAAAGAAAGTTTTAACAGGATACCAAGCGGCATTTGTTATCTTAAACTAATAAGAAAGTTTTGTTTTTTTTTGAGACCAGGTTTTTTTACCGCATCAGCTGTACTGATGACGTCATAGAAAAACAATTTTTTTTAACCTTTTCAAAAGATAGCTAACAGTCTCAGCTTTGCTCCGATATATGTCTTGCACATATTATACCTTGCGTTATGGAGATATGACTATTCAAAGTTCAAGTTTTGTCGCCAGTCAGCATTAAATTTGAATAGACTATAGTATTTTTTTATTTTTTGATTTTTTGCCAGTACGAGTAACGTTATTTTTGAGCCTGAAGCCTCTCGGTTCAGGCAAAAACTGCTTTTTTACAACTCTGCGTTGCTTTTAGCCACAACCCTACCATAAGTTTTTTCTCATTAGTTTTTTCTGCATAGGATCTTTTTCTTGCTTTGTCTTTGTTGTGAGTGTGCGTTCTTTCCGGGGCAGTGGGCGGAGGGAGAACCGGAAGAGAAAAGAGTGGCTCTACTTGTGTTCGTTTTCTTGTGATTTATGATAAAAAACTTGTATGAAATAAGAAGTGTTGCGTTTGGCTTTTTTTAATTTTTGCTGGGAGAAAAGAAAGCAGTGAAGGCGGAAGTGGAGAACCACAGAGAAGAGGATAAAAAAGAGAAGAAAAAGATGTTGTCTGCACATTCTTACATTTTTGTTTGTTTTCAGGAAAAAGACGTGTGACCTGTGTGTGTGTGTGTGTGTGTGTGTGTGTGTGTGTGTGTGTGTGTGTGTGTGTGTGTGTGTGTGTGTGTGTGTGTGTGTGTGTGTGTGTGTGTGTGTGTGTGTGTGTGTGTGTGTGTGTGTGTGTGTGTGTGTGTGTGTGTGTGTGTGTGTGTGTGTGTGTGTGTGTGTGTGTGTGTGTGTGTGTGTGTGTGTGTGTGTGTGTGTTTGTGTGTGTGTGTCAGTGTGTTCCCTAACTACTCCCCAACCATCCAACGGAATAGATTGTATGAGGTATCATTTTAAAGCTTATAGCCCGGGGAATGTCTTAAGTGGGTTAAGACTTTGAAATATTTTACATGGACATCTTTAGACTGGACAACACATTTTCACCATAGGGGACCCTATGGATTTTGGAAGTTGAAAAATTTTTGTCTTTGAATTGGCTCAAACTTATTGGTAAGAGTAATTAGCCAATGTAAAGCTAGAATATAAGGTTTCTTGATGGACAGCGTTTTTTTACTAAGAAAGGGAATTACCTTGCTCCCCAACCACAAAAAGGATTGGGCTAAATGAGATATCATTGCAAAGCTTACAGTCCGGGGAATGACATAAAGAGGATAAAATTTAGAAAAATTTTTGCATGGACATCTTTAGCCTGGACAAAACATTTTTACAAACAGGGAAAACCTATGGATTTTGGAAATTAAAATTTTTTTTGTCTTTGAATAGCAATTAGTCAATGTAAAACCAAAATGTAATGTTTTTGGTGAGATTAACCTGGACATTTTATTGCTAGACAACGTTTTTTTACTAAAAAGGGGAATGACCTTTGTTCCCAACCAGCAAAAGAATTGGGCTAAATGAGATATCATTGCAAAGCTTACAGACAAGGGAATGTCATAAAGGGGTGGAAAATTTAAAAAAATCTCATGGAAATCTTTTGGTTTGACAAAACATTTTCACAAAATTAGGGCCTTTTAAAAGTTGAAAAATTTTATCTTTGAATTGGATTAAACTTATTGGCAAGAGTAATTCGCCAATTTAAAGCCAGAATATCATCTTTTTGGAAAATTGAACATGGACATCTTTATGCTGGACAACGTTTTTTCACTAAAAAGGGGGAATGAACTTTCTCGTTAACCACAAAAACGATTGGGCTAAATGCGATATCAGTGCAAAACTTAAATTTCAAGGAATGTCATGAAAGGGTTGAATATTTAAAAAAATAAACAACATGGACATTTTTATGCTGGACAACGCATTTTGTCAAAAAAGAGGGACCCTTCTCCCCAACCACAAAACGGGTTGGGCTAAAAGAGATATCATTGTAAACTTACAGTCTGGAGAATGTCATAAATCGGTTGAAATTTTAAAAAATAACATTGACATCCTTATACTGGAAAAAATGTTTTTACCAAAAAAGGAAAGACCTTCCCACCCAACCACAAAAATGATTGGGGTAAATGAGATATTATGGGAAGCCTTATAGTTAAGGAAGAATCATAAGGGGGCTGAAATTAGTAAGAAATTAACATGGACATCTTCATGCTGGACAAGATGTTTTCACCAAAGGAGGTAAAGACCCTTCTCTCCAACGACAAAATAGAGTGGGTTAACTGAAGTATCATTGTAAACTTTACAGTCACAAGAATGGCATAGAAGGGTTGAATTTTGAAAAAAAGATTAGTAAATGAATATAAAAATGCAGGAAAAATTATTTGTCAGCCGAATGGCTGACACGGGCTACTTGTTCTTAAAATCTATAAAAAATTTTAATTTTTGTCTGAACATCGCGATCTGCTAATCGTTACCCGTAAATTAAATTTAAAGATTTAAAGAATGACGAAATTAACATATTTGTTTTAAAATGTTGCCAAAATTTAGGTTAAGGTTTTTACGATTTTTTTTGCTTTTAGTGTTTGCTGAATCAAATCTTGTTCATGTATGGCGTGAAAACAGGATGGGACAATTTTCATTTACTTTTATATAGAAAAACAAAGTTTGATCCAACAAACATCAGAAACAAAAAAAACATGTAAAAACCATAAGCTGAATTTTGTAAAATAATATTCTAAATTGAATATAGGATTTTCCGTCAAATCTTAAGGATAATTTTGCCCCTAATGATGTCGATGACGATTTCCAAACAAAATTTAAAGATTTATGCAGGTTTTAAGCAACATTAATTAAACGATTTAGGGTTGTTTGAAGCCAATGGTACCCAGAGCTGGATCTTTTAGCTCAAAATAAGGACTTGAAAGCAAGAAATCCTACTAGAATTAAATTCTAATTCTAGTATAGTATAGTATAGTATAGTATAGTATAGTATAGTATAGTATAGTATAGTATAGTATAGTATAGTATAGTATAGTATAGTATAGTATAGTATAGTATAGTATAGTATAGTATAGTATAGTATAGTATAGTATAGTATAGTATAGTATAGTATAGTATAGTATATGTATAGTATAGTATAGTATAATGTATAATATACATATAGTATAGTATATGTATAGTATACGTATAGTATATGTATAGTATAGTATAATAATAAATAAATACAATACTACTCGTATAGTATAGTATAGTATAGTATAGTATAGTATAGTATAGTATAGTATAGTATAGTATAGTATAGTATAGTATAGTATAGTATAGTATAGTATAGTGTAGTATAGTATAGTATAGTATAGTATAATATAGTATAGTATGGTATAGTATAGTATAAGTCCTGCGATTTTAATTCTAGTGTAGTATAGTATAGTATAGTATAAGACCTATGATTTTAATTCGATAATACTATAGTTTTGCATGAATTTTTAAATTTTTTTAGTAACGTTACTAAATGTAAACCCAACTTGGCTGCAACAGTTGTTTCTTGAATTAAAAAATGCTCGCCATTATTTAACTACTTAAATCACGAGAATTTAACGTCATTTTATCAGCCAATTAGATTCGATTTAATAAAGAGTATTTGTTTATAAATGTATTTTTAAAATTTTAAAAAAAGAAGAAGAAGAAGAAGAAGAAGAAGAAGAAGAAGAAAGAAAGAAAGAAAGAAGGAGAAAGAAGAAGAAAGAAAGAAAGAAAGAAAGAAAGAAAGAAAGAAAGAAAGAAGAAGAAAGAAGAAAGAAAGAAGAAAGAAGAAAGAAAGAAAGAAAGAAAGAAAGAAAGAAAGAAAGAGAGGAGAGAAGAAAGAAAGAGAGAAGAGAAAGAAAGAAGAAAGAGAGAAGAAGAAGAGAGAGAAGAGAGAGAAGAAAGATAGAAAGAAAGAAAGAAAGAAAGAGAGAAAGAAAGAAAGAAGAAGAAGAAAGAAAGAAGAAGAAAGAAGAAGAAAGAAAGAAGAAGAAAGAAGAAAGAAAGAAAGAAGAGAAAGAAAGAAAGAAGAGAGAGAAGAGAAAGAAAGAAGAGAAGAAGAAGAAGAGAGAGAGAGAAGAGAGAGAGAAAGAAGGAGAAAGAAAGAAAGGAAAGAAAGAAAGAAGAGAAGAAAGAAAGAAGAAAGAAAGAAGAAGAAAGAAAGAAAAGAGAGAAAGAAAGAAAAAAAGTAGAAGAAGAAGAAGAAGAAGAAGAAGAAGAAGAAGAAGAAGAAGAAGAAGAAGAAGAAGAAAAGAAGAAGAAGAAGAAGAAAAAGAAGAAAAAAAAGAATAAGAAGAAGAAGAAGAAGAAGAAGAAGAAGAAGAGAAAGAAAGAAGAAGAAGAAGAAGAAGAAGAGAGAAGAGAGAGAGAGAGAGAAAGAGAGAGAAAGAAAGAAAGAAGAAGAAGGAGAAGAAGAAGAAAAAGAAGAAGAGAGAAAGAAGAGAGAAGAAGAAGAAGAAGGAAGAAGAAGAAGAAGAAGAAGAAGAAGGAGAAGAAGAAGGAGAGAGAAGAAGAGAGAGAGAAGAAAGAAGAAGAAGAAGAAGAAAAAGAAGAAGAAGAAGGAAGAAAGAAGGAAGAAAGAAGAAGAAAGAAAGAAGAAGAAGAAGAAAGAAAGAAAGAGAAGAAGAAGAAGAAGAAAGAAGAAGAAGAAGAAAGAAGAAGAAGAAGAAGAAGAAGGAAGAAGAAGAAGAGAGAAGAGAAGAGAGAAAGAGAGAGAGAGAGAAGAAGAAGAAGAAGAATAAGAAGAAGAAGAAGAAAATGATAATAAAAGAAGAAGAGAAGAAGAAGAAGAAGAAGAAGAAGAAGAAGAAGAAGAGAAAAAAGAAGAAGAAGAAGAAGAAGAAGAAGAAGAAGAAGAAGAAGAAGAAGAAGAAGAAGAAGAAGAAGAAGAAGAAGAAGAAGAAGAAGAAGAAGAAGAAGAAGAAGAAGAAGAAGAAGAAGAAGAAGAAGAAGAAGAAGAAGAAGAAGAAGAAGAAGAAGAAGAAGAAGAAGAAGAAGAAGAAGAAGAAGAAGAAGAAGAAGAAGAAGAAGAAGAAGAAGAAGAAGAAGAAGAAGAAGAAGAAGAAGAAGAAAAAGAAGAAGAAGCGGCACCGCGGGGCTAACTCATCCTGTGGCGCTCCCGCGCCACCCATGATAGTTTTAATTATGTTGTCTTAAAAATTTATTTAGAAAGGCGAGGGCCCTGTTGAGGTAGTTTACCAACACGTTATTTCTCTTTACTATTGGGAGGCTGTTTAAAATTGACATTTTTGTTATTAAGAAATTCGTATTGATAATTAAAAAAATAATAAATTTTTGTTTTACGTTTTTTTCCAGACTTTCTGCATTTGTTGGACAGGCAGGAAGCATTATTAGTCCAATTAAGAGAATGAGTAAATAATGTACACCATTCATTTTTTCAATATTTAACAGTATAGTAGTCACAATCAAAATTTTAATTTCTACAATATTATTTAATATAATGATTTGAAGTATAATAGGTTTAAAAATTATGAAACAAACAACTATTCAGTTTTAAATCAATAAACTAAACAAATAAAAAAAAACAATATTCTATTTTTGTTTTCAACATTTTTTAAGGGGTTTTGTAAACATATAAACTCAATTAGATATTAGGCCAGTATAGAAGTTATTTTTTTAAATAATGATTATCAGTTTTTTATTTTTTTCTATTTTTTGCTAATGTTTCTTGTCTGACCTTAATAAATGGTAGTATTTAAATGGGAATAAGATCACATTTAAATAACTCCTATTCTGAAGGGATTCCATTTAAAAGGGATCTCATTTAAACAAGTCCAATTTAAATGGGATTTATTTAAATGGGAGTTTTGTTAAATTAAGTTAATCATATTTATTTCAATCAATAATAAGTTTAATGCCTAATTTAAAACATGATTATAAAATTAAAAAAAATTGATACAGATTTATTAATAAACCTTTCTCATAAATAATATTATTTCAAATTTTGTAGTTAATGAAAAAAATTATTTCATTTTAACTAAAAAATTTTTCTTTTGCACAAACACCTTAGAATTTTTTTAGCTTTAAAATGTCATATAGTATTCCTGATCATGTCATATATGTTTTGCTCCGTCCGCTAGGTTGTCTGAGGAGCAGCGGCAAAACAGGGCTTTAAAATGAAGGTGGGAATATGGCTAAAAGAATGCCGCGGGGGCCGGTTATTAAAAAGGCGGGGGCCCCTTATTAGACATAAATGCTGGCGTCGCTTTATGCGCGCGGTGTCCTTTGATGCGCAGGGGAAATTTCTTGGGTTTAGAACAATGGATTTTGACCAAGGTAAAAATATACGTTTTTGTTTTGTATAAGTTTAAAAATCTGTTTAAAATGTTGTTATGTAATAAATATATTAGCTTGCTCAGAATTTTATGTCAGGATTTTAAGGACACTCAAAATGTCATATAGTGTTTGTGATCACGTCATATATATTTTGCTCTGTGCAAATAATTGTGGTAGGAGCTGTTTTAGCAAATTAGCGCTTGTGAAAAATGATTTCCAATAAATGAGAGATCTCTATTTTTTTCCTTGGCCCCTTATTGGGTAAAAGTGATGCTCTAACGTGGTAACTCTTTGAAGATATTTAACACCGAACAAATTCCTTTAAATGGGAGGGTTTTGACCATTGTTTTGTTTCATATTTGCACCTGTTTAAAATATTTTTTCTTTACTAATGCCTGTAACTAATCAAAATGTTTTATTCTATTTATTTATGTAGTAAATTGCCAAAATTAAATAACCTTGCAAAAAGTAGAAAAAACAAACGAGTTACTTCAAAATAACAGACAAAAAAACGGGAGTAAGAAAAGAGGCTGATTTGCGGAGCTACCTTCAGCGGTTGCGCTGGTTAAGTTAAGTTCCGACTTAAGCGACAGAGGGATTAATATCAGATGTAAGTTCCGGAGTTTTTTCGGCAGGAGGTAAGTTTCACCGCTTTTTAATGCCTTACTCTGTAAAGTTGTATTCAAAAACAACATTATTCTAACAAAATGGGTACTCGTTAACCTTAATTTATCCTTGATGTAATACCTTTTTTTATTGTGACGAAATACATTATTTAGTATTAGTTAAAAAGCCTTAAAAATTGCAACACATGTTGCTATTCTGCTCCTAAAAAATAAAATGATAATTATTACAAAAACAAAATGCTAAAGTTAAATTCTGACCGATTGATTAAAGTGGTTTCGTGCGATTATGACGTTTTTAGAGGAATTAAAACACAAGATTTTTTTATTAATTTCGTCTATTTATATATAGATATACAAAAAACGTTTTTTAACGTCAACTTTAAAGTTTTTTCATTAAAATATCACGTTTTTTTGAAAAGATGAACAAGGACATCGTTGGGAGTATATGTGATTAAACACGTTGCTCGACAACGTTTTTTCACTAAAGAGAGAATAATATTCCTCCCCAACCACAAAAAGAATAGGGTAAATGAAATAGCATTGCAAAGCTCACAACTTAGGGAATATCATAAAAGGATTTAAATTTGGAATAATATTGCATGGACATCTTTAGGCTGGACAGGTATTTTCAAAAAAAGAGGAACCTATGGACTTTGGAAGTTGAAAAATTTTTTGGCTTAGAATTGGCTCAACCTTATAAGTAAGAGTAATTAGTCAATAGAAAGCCGGAATATCACGTTTTTTTGAAAGAAGAACATCTTTATGCTGGGCAACGTTTTTTACTAAAGAGAGGACTGCATTCCCCCCAACCACAAAAAGGAATGGGATAAATGAAATAGCATTGCAAAGCTTACAATCCCACGAATATCGTAAAGAGGATGAAATTTGAAAAAAATTTGCATGGACATTTCTAAGCTGGACAACGTATTTTCCCAAAAAGGGGAAACAATCAAAACAATCAAAAAACAAATAAATTATTAATTTTATATGGGCATCATAACTGTATTTTATTCTTTAAAAAGCAAATGGGTTTTAAAAAATACAGAGAAAATTGTTTGTCAGCCTTGCAAGTGACACGGGCTACTTGTACTGCAAAATTGTCAAAGTCAGCTAAGTTTAAATTTGAAAGATAATCAAATTATCTTTTTAAGAAATAAAAGCAAAAAAAGTGTGATTTTTTAAAATTATTATCTTCTTACAAAAATATTTGGTTTTAAATCTGTCTCTTCCTAACAGTTTTTAAGTTTGGTTAAATTAAAAAATTGATAAAGAAGTTTATTTTTAAAAGTCAATATTAGAAAAAATAAAAATGAAAATCGTAAAACATGGTTTAATGTGTTTGTCAAATACTAATAATGTTTTTTAATATTAAAATTTAATTTATGCACCTAAGCTTTAGATTTTTTTTCATGAAATCGTAAGTAGTCTGTGTCTAAAAAGCTGAAAATTTAAAATATTGATATTTTTAACCGTTCTAAGCACAAAATTCAGATAAAATATAAAATACACAGCTTGCAGAATAGGAAAAAAAACGTTAATTTCTTAGTCCGCATTTAAATTTTTTTCCCGACAATTTTTCTCTAAAGTTTAACTAAATTTAAAACTTAAATTTTTGGCTACGCTTTTTTTATTCTCGTGCGCTTATTCTTTATTTCTTCCTGACGGCGAGCGTTTACGCCCTTGATTTCAGCCTGAAGGATTTAGTACCTTTAGTACGTTTAACGGTTTCAAATATTTTATATATTTATTCGTTTAAAATCTTGCTTCCCTTTAATATTTCTTAAATACTTTTTCATATAAAAAAGTAAAATCACTTGGGGATTTGTAGTCTTTGCCGCTTCGTTAGTATCAAGAATATATAACACAAGAGAATGACCGACTGTACACTAAATTTTTGACCAAAATTTTGCGAGAAAAGTCGCACTTTCAAATTTGTGTGCGACTTTTCTCGCAAAAATCTGCCATTTTCTGCAATTTTTCCGTGTTACGAGGATGTTTTACAGAGTGTCAGTTCCGACAGTGGGGACTGCGACTTCTTTCGCAATCTCTATGCTGCTTTATTCGCACTGCGATTATTTTTCGCACTGCGAGTCGGGCTGCACAACAAAAAAATAAAAACAAAGCGGAGCAAAAAATTTTGTGTTCTAATTCATGAGAAAAGTTGTTTTTTTTTCAACCTCAAGATGTTAAAAACTTTTTAGTTTTAATAAAATAAAGTAAATTTTCAACGTTTTAAAATTATCAAATAAAACAATTTTCAAAGTGTTTCACTCCATTGAAAATGACAACGAGCGCGTCGTATTTTGTCGCGTGGCGATCACTTGCTTACAGAAGGAAAGTGCTTCAACCGTAGTAAAACATATCATATGGTAGTAACTAGGATTTAAACTCAAAGAAACTGCAAGGAAACCTACAATTTCAGTTCTTTACAAAAAAATAATCAAAAACTTAATCAAAAAACCAAATTTTCTTTAGCACAAACTGATAAATTAAGGTTTTCAACATTATGAAACATATCATTGTGTAGCAATTTTAATCAAGTATAGGTTTAAACTAAAGAAACTAAGAAAATTATGATTTTTTTAAGTTTAATTTTTTTCTTTTTGTACTCCCTCTTGTACAGTAAAAGACGTTTATTCAGAACTAGTCTATAAAAGTTTAGCAAAAATAATAAACTTTAGAAGGTTAGTTCTAAAATTTATATTTTTTTGGTTTGAAATATTAAAAAATAGTTCAAATAACTCTTGATAACGTAAAATAAAATTTCATTAAAATAAAAAAAACTTCTTTAAACCATGCAAAATTTTGTCATACCTCATAATTCCGGCAAGCGTGGCTCGCCCTCTGGGTACTCTTATCGGATGGCCAAAAAACGTAATCTTACTTACCTTTTTTGAATCAGCTATAACTTGAGATTAAATAAACAAATAGAAATGAAATTTTAATGTACCAAATTTAATATTTATTAGTCCACTTAATCCAAAGTTATGGCTGATTTTATTCACTCAGTGGGGCACTAGGCAGTGGCGCTTCAAGTCAGAACAAAATTAATATCATCAGTCGATTAATTTAAACTTAACATGATTTTGTGTTTTTGAACAATAATAACGTCACCTTTTTATTTATTTTAAATTAATAAAATAAAATTTTAAACATTTTTTTTTTAATTTAATAAAAAAATCTGTTCAGTGTTGTTGGTTATAAACTTTAAAACACATTTTGT
The DNA here is from genome assembly GCA_030248175.1 of Microlaimidae sp. YZB2_3. Classification (NCBI taxonomy): domain Eukaryota; kingdom Metazoa; phylum Nematoda; class Chromadorea; order Desmodorida; family Microlaimidae; species Microlaimidae sp. YZB2_3. The sequence goes on from JASAMX010008539.1 coordinate 42,742, forward strand.
GTTACTGATATGGTAAAATTAATCAAGCTTGTGCAATTTTCCATAAATACTCTATTAAAAAAGTATTTAAGAGTAATATGGTAATGGGTTCACGCTTTGTTGATTTGAAAATACGTTAAACTATGTTATAGTGAACATATATATTCATTATGTATTTCAGTAATTTTTTTAAAAACCTTTGAGCTAATTTTGTGGCTTAAAAACCTAAATGTTTGGTAATTTAAAATTGGTTAAAAACCTTTGAAAGTTTTTAACAAAACTAAAAAAATTATTTTTAATTTTCAATGTGTAGAATAAAACAGTAAGGAAAAAATAATAATATAAAAAAATATCTGTGTCGCTTTACAGAAAACAGAGGAAGCTCATTTCCATTTTGGAATGATTTCTTTTTTAATATCTTTCATTCGTATTCCAAATGCGAAATAAGTAGATTTCTACATTGTTTTTACCGAATTAAAATGTTGGTTTACATTTACTTACCACTATTAATTCTGTGTATAACTCGATAATTTGCAGTATCGAATCAACTACCAGAAATAAAACAATTTAAAATTTTCAACAAAAAATGGTTTAATATTTAAAAGAGCAAATGCCACTTCAAGAAATTATTTACCGAATTAATCCAATTGCAACAAAATACCCATTTTTTAAAGTTGAATAATTTTTGTACATTGTTGTGAGAAGGATGGAATTCAAGGTGCAGTATATACTAATTCATGGTGTATTTTTTATTTCTGTTTAATTAATACTAAGCGATGTTATCAGGTCACACTGAGAAAAAAATGCATTAAGACCAAAAATCAATTCTCAACAGTTAACAAGTTAGAAACAATACTACCCCTTGGTTATTTCCAATGTGTTTTTAAACACCATTTTTTTAAACAAAACATATTTACTAAACGTATATTAACAAAACTTTATAGAATTCATGCTAAAGTACTTTTAAATTTTAAATTATAATACAAGCTTAAATTTTAAATTTGGTTCAATTACGAAAAGTATTAGATGAATAATGCCATTGTAAAAATATCATATTCCAAAAATAATGTTTGGTGTTTGGTTTATGGTGTGTTTATAATTGTAACATGTTAACTTAATTAAAGGAGTAAAATGTTTTTTTAATAGGCAGTTCACTTTTTTTTAAAAAAGTAATATTTTAAATAGCTAAAAAATAATACCAGAGTAACAGCAAACAAAAACACACCAAAAAACACATTAGCTATAAAACAGAAATTAAATTTTTTTTGAAAATGATAGTACTCATTTAATATTTTAATTGAACCAAATTTAAAACTGAAGCTTTTTGGTATCCTAGCATGATTTCTATTAAGTTTCATTATTATCCGTCCAATAAAAATGTTTTCTTTAAAAAAATGGTGTATAAAAAAACAACATTGGAAATAAACAAGTAGTATTCTTGTTAATAACTCGTGAATCGTTGGGAATTAATTTTAGGTGTAATACAATTTTTTTCTCAGTGTGACCTAATACATCTATTAATATTAATTAAAACGCAAACTAAAATACACCATGAATTAGTATACTGCACCTCAATTTGTATTTTTAAACATCATAACCGCACAGTTTTAATTGGTCCACGATATTATTCAACCATAAAATATGGAATCCAAACATCATTATTAAAAAAAAATGTTTCAAGAAAAATGTTTTTCTTTTAACTCTTATAAAGTTTGGTTCTTTTTTATTTCATATGTTATAATAAAATTGTATGATTTATTTGTGGTTATAAGCCATAGTGTCGAAGTTTTTGATTTTGCAATACTTTCATCTCTACTGTATAGTGGGGTTAAATTGATGGTTTGGGTTGTAACAAAAAATATTATAGTAGACATTTTAAAAAAATTTTAATTATTTTAAACTTTGTTTAAATTTAAAATCATGTTTTTATTGTATTTAGTGCTTTTTAGACTTAATAACTTATGTAAATGTAGAAAATTAATGATAAAGAACACAATGCCATACTGTGCAAAATAAATGATAGTATTTTAAATTAATCTTTTGATTCATTTTTGCAAACTGCGTATTTATAGTTTTTATTTTTGACAAAAAAATATTTTTTGTTGGGTTCACAGCAGTATGTTGCTCTAAGTACTTTGGTAGTATATATATATATATATTTATTTATATATTTAGATCGATATCTATATATATATATATATATATATATATATATATATATATATAACGTATATACGTATATTATATATATATATACACATTACATATGTATAACGTATATACGTATATTATATATACACAAATTACGTCTATATAAATAGACGTAATGTGTGTGTGTGTGTCTGTCTGTCTGTCAGTTTGTTTCCTAACTCTTCCTTAACCACCAATCGGGTTAAGGTGAATAAGGTATCGTTGGAAAGCTTATACCCTAGGAAATGTCGTAAGGGAATTGAAATTTTGAAGCAACTTACATGGACATCTTTATAGTGGACAAGGCGTTTTTACCAAAGGGGGACCCTATGGATTTTGGAACTTAAAAAAATTTTTGTCTAGGAATCGGCTTAAACTTATTGATAAGAGTAAGTAGCCAATGTAAAACCAGAATGTGATGTTTTTTGGTAAGATTAGCATAGACATCTTAATACTGGATAACGTTTTTTCACTAAAAAGAAGAACGACCTTTCTCCCCAACCATATAAAAGATTAGGTTAAATGAGATATCATTGCAAAGCGTATAGATCGGGAAACGTCATAAAGGTGTTGAATAAAAAAAATTCCATGGACATCCTTAGGCTGAACAACACATTTGCAAAAAAACGAAGATCCTATGGACATTGAATGTTGAAAAATTTTTGTCATTGAATTGGTTTGAACTTATTGGTAAGAATAATTAGCCAATGTAAAACCAGAATACTATGTTTTTTGGAAAAAAGAACATGAACATTTTTATACTGGACAAGTTTTTTTCACTAAAAAAAGAATGACCTTGCCCTCCAACCACAAAAGGTATTGGGCTAAGTGAGATATCATTGCAAAGCCCGGAAAATGTGATAAGAAGGGTGAAAATTTGAAAATTCTTGCATGAACATCTTTAACCACCTGGATAACACATTTCCAGAAAAAGGGGGGGAACCTATGGATTTTGGAAATTAAAATTTTTTTTGTCTCTGAATTGACTCGAACTAATTGAAAAGAATAAGTTGCCAATGTAAAACCAAAATGTAATGTTTTTTGGTAAGATTAACATAAACATCTTTATACTGGATAACGTTTTTTCACTAAAAAAGGAAACGACCTTCTTTCAACCAGACAAAAATTGGGCTAAATGAGATATTATTGCAAAGCGTATAGATCGGAAAATGTCATAAAGGTGTTGAAATTAAAAAAATTCCATGGACATCCTTAGGCTGGTTAACGCATTTGCATAAAAACGGGGCCCTATGAACTTTGGATGTTGAAAAATTCTTTGTCGTTGAATTGGCTTGAACTTATTGGTTAAAAAATTAGTCAATTAAAAGCTAGAATATTATGTTTGTTTCCAAAGATAAACACGAACATTTTTATACTGGACAACGCATTTTCACCAAAAAGGGGATCGACCCTTCTCCCCAACCGCAGAATAAAATAGGTTTAATGAGGTATCATTGCAAAGCTTGCAATTTGGGGAATGTCATAAAAGGGTTAAATGCTTACAAAAAAAACGTAAACAATTTTAATCTGGACAACACATTTACATCAGAGGGGCCCCAAAAAATTTATAATTTAAATTTATTTCTATTGCTAATTGTTGCTATTGTCATTACCAACAGATATTAGTAACTGGAAAGCCAGCGTATTGTGTTTCTTTTTTTGGAAAAATCAAAATAAACATTTTTATGTGGGACAACAATTTTTTTCCAAAGTTGGGATGGACCTTCTTCCTCAACTACAAAAAAATAATGGCCTAAATGATATATCATTGGAAAACTTACAGCTCAGAGAGTGTCGTAGGGAGGGAGGTTTAAAATTAAAAAAGTAACATGGACATCTGTATGCTGGACAAACCAGTTTTACCAAAACAACGGAAAGGATCATCCTTGCTAACTACTAAACGAACTGAGAAGTGAGTTAAATGAGATAGCATTGCAAAGCTTACAATTCAGGGAATTATCATAAAGGATTAAATTTCAAAAAATTAGCAAATTAATCTGAGAAATACAGATATAATTATTTGTCAGCCGTATGGCTGACACGGGCTACTTGTATATATATATATATTATATATATATATATATTTGAATTTTCCCCCATTCCCGTTTTAAAACTTATGCTATTTTTAATAAACTTGGTTTTTTTCAATCGTTTCATTATATGCGCATTTGCTTGCAATCAAACGAAGTAACTCCATATAACTAGCTATCAATAAACCCTGCGATTATTTAATTAAGTCGGCATCTTTACAGCATTCACGTTGTTAAATTTCAAATTCTCTGACAGAACACTGCGTGGAGAACTCCGTTATGACTTAATATCCAGGAGATATATGTTATACAACTTTTTTTTAAATAAGAAGGATGCGTTGCTGCGTCAGAAAGATATGTTATTGTAGTTTTTATTTACATTTTTATAATATTTGTTAGATTTTTAAAAAATCAGGATTACTTGTAGTCGGCTAAATCGTATAAATATTTTTAAATCTGTAAATTATTTTAAGCAATATTCGTTTGAAATTTCTCGTTTTAGCTTTATATTTAAAATCTTCAGTTTGTTTTTACAATTAAAAAGTATTAAATTAGAAAAACGGTTTTTAACACAAAGAGTCACAATTAATATAAAATCAACGTGACTCTGACTCATATTGTTTGGATTATTTGTGTGTTAAGTTATAACGTGACTCTGACTCATATTGTTTGGATTATTTGTGTGTTAAGTTATAAAAGAGTCACAGTTATGAACATTTTATGACGCTTCTGACTCACTGTGTCAGAGTAATGGCGTCGTTTCAATCAACAGTTGTTTTCGTTGGTGTTAAATAGAAATCAAACGAGTAAATCCGCACAGTAACATGTTTTTGGAATCTAACGTTCATTCTGTATGTTCGTATTTTGTTAAGAGTATGATAAAGTAGTTTTTCAAAAATCTAATTTTCAAACTATGAACCTAATTGCAGGCAGTATATCACCTTTGATTTATTTAAGTTTCTTTAGGTCTAATTAATAGCCTTGAGGGTTCCTTTATACATTACCGATATATGATGTCCTTATGGCAAACGTAATTAACTCGTATTTTAATCAGTAAGAACTCAATTGCCATCAGGTTTTATTTTAGAATATTGCAATCTCACTTTAGCAAAATAAGCTTAAATGTTGCGTTAAAAAAATATTGCTTCAATAAAAATTATGTTATATTTCTAAAGCTTAGTTTAAAATAAAAAAAAGTAATGATCTGGTATCATTTCACTTAATTTTTGCTTGGAAATATGCGAATGGCTTTAGGATAACTGCTATTTGATGTGCTAATTAATATTTTAGAAATTTTTATATAAGTACACAAGGAGAGTAAAAAATGCTAAAAAACATTATTTTAACTGTGAAAACCAAACGTTTTGTTAAATGAAAAAAAAACAAACTATTTTTGTAAGTGACACATTTTATTTCGAATTTAAGCCCGTAATAATTTAGATTATGTATTGTAGTATTTAAGTTTAGAAAAAATAAAGTTTTCAATTTCAAGAAGCGAAAAATGATTTTAATTTAAAATTCCTTATATTTTCGTTGTCAATATTTATTTAAAGTTTAATAAACCAAGATTATATTCAATTTAGTTTAATATAATTTTGGTGTAACGATTTTTTTTATTTTGTAATGTATTCAAAACCTTTTGATAAAGATTCCGATAACACATTTTATTTTTTTCGGGAAATTATCTAAATTTTTTAAAAATATTTCTTAAAAAATTCCGCAGAAAAACAAATATGTGTTTAAAGTAATGACAAAATGGAAATAGAATTTGTTTTAAAAATTATAAAATTAGCAAGTAAGAAACAGATTTTCGTACTTGAAAGCAGAAATAAAAAAAATTATTAGCAAACTTTTATGGTCAAAACAATTGGTTTTAATGGCGTAATTCCAAAGCAGATTTAATAAGCGTCAAATGTTTTTAAACAGTTGGTGTCATTATTTTTTTATGAAACAAAAAAGATTTTAAGTATCTGAAGTTGGTAAAATACGATTTAAAAAAGTCATTATTTTATATATTAAGTTTTATCTTGAATGTAACAAATTGCTTTTCATTAGAATAATAAAGATTTCTAAGTGTTATATTAATAATTTTAGGTTTTTTTGAAATTGGGAAACTAAAACGGTTTTTAAATCGATGTAATTTTTCATTGTTAGCTATTATTATTTTATTTCCAAGTTTTAAATTTAAGAAAAGGTAAACAACAATAAAATGTTGTTACTCTATTTATTTATTTATTTTTTATATATATTTAGTTGAAAAACAGGAAACATACAAAAGCTAGTTACCATAAAATAAAATGATTCATTTATTATTCTTCTTTTTAAAGTCACTTGATGATTTTGAGAGCCGTTCTTCATTTGTTTACACAAGTGAATAGTTTTATTATTATTTAATTACTGAATTTATGGTATTTTTGGTTTGGTGCTTACTTATATTACATAAAACACAAATTCTAATGATTTTATTTCGGCCACCGACTGTTATTTTTGCCATGTGCAAAGTTATAAAACGAACTGCAATGGCTAGATAAATGCTGCCACATTTGATTTTTATTTCATAATCACAGTCCGTAGCTGAAATGAAGACTGGCCGAATTTGAGTCAGTTATCCTAAGTTAGTAGTTACCCAGTAAAAAATAAAAATAATTCTCAAGGATTATTTCAAAAATTAAAATTTATTAAATAAAATCCTTAAAAAATTAAAAAAATTTATTTGATAATAAAATTTATTTCAAAAAGTAACAATTTTTTATGTTAAAACAAAAGGTTTCAAATTAAGACGATAAATAAAAAAATCGAACGTAATCATTTCTTGCTTTTTGTTGTTATTTTCACAAGCAAAATAAAAATTTATGCGTTTTTTGGTATCAGTATACAGATATACTTACTGTTCTTGTGCAACTAACATAACAGTCACTGAGCTGAAATCAAGACGTTCGAAATTTACTTTTACTCAGTCTTAGAAGGTTAATATACCACAAAGATAGAGAATATGAACTTTTTTCAAGGTGGAAGAGAAGCTTGTATGTTAAAACATCTAAAACTGGCAACTTAACTAGCAAACAATTAATAAAAAAATTAATTATTTTAAAAACTAAAACCCAGGGTTCAGTTTGAAGTGTCTGTAGTTTTCTTATATCCTAAAAACTTTTTCCAGTAATGTATTAATTTGAAATAACCAATATTAAAAAAGTCCAGTGTCAAATTGAATGATCGAAATAATTGAAAGTCTTACAGAAACCAGCGTCAAGGACCGTCATATCGTACTTTTCGCACGCATCCCAGGATCATCGTGTCATGGGATAGTAGTGTCACGGGAACGCGGTGTCGCGTTCTCAAAATTAACTTTGTGATAAATAATAGTAGATTTTGCTAGCAATATCTATAATGTATTGTCAAAGGTGGATAATCTAATAAAGGTATGTCATAGCGCTCTGTAGCAGCGTGCATCATAAAATCCAATTCGGGCCGCACGTCCGGCCAGAAGCCGCACGTCCGGCCAGTAGCCGTATGTCCGGCCAGAAGCCGCACGTCCGGCCAGAATTGGATTTTATGATGCACACTGCTACTGACCTCTGTGACATACCTTTATTAGATTATCCACCTTTGGTATTGTAAAGTCTCTGTTCTATGAACAACCAAAGATGTTCACGCAAAACTATTAAAACCTCTATCAGGGTTTTTTGGCAAAACTAATAAGAAATAATTAAATTTTTTTGTAGTTATTGAATTATTTATTACGCGTTTATGTATTTCGAATATTTTACATTACTCAGGACTGTGTTATCAATTTTCCAGTTCTTGCTGTTTCCAAAGCATAAAGATCTAAGCTACTAGTTTTCAAAGCACTTTAAAGAGTTTATATTAAAAATTAATTAGGTTATATGCAGAAAGCTTCTAAAACTTATTATATACCAATCATTTACCATGTTTTTTTCGTTTCACGATAGTCAACACCCTCCCATTTAAAAAGAAATTGTTCAATGTTAAAGACCTTCACATAGTTATGACCTTATAGAATCATTTTTAGCCAATTAGGGCTTGGGAAAAAATTTGAGATCTTTCATCCATTGGAAATCCAATTTTTCCCAAGTGCGCTAATTGGTTGAAAGTGATTCTAAGAGCTCCTCCCACAACTATTCCCACAAAGCAAAACATATATGACATGATCACGAATACTATATGACATTTTGAGGGCCCTAAAATCCTGACGTGTTTTTTCGCTATTTTGGATTGTACCTGGATGAAATTTTGAATTCTTTTTACACAGAACTCTTTTGTTAAATTTTTTGTTGATTTTAAAAGCATAAAAATTAGGACCATTAGGGTTAAAGGTTTGAACTCCTGCTGTTTTAGAATAGAATGTTGACTGATCAAATGTAAAAAAAATGTTGCAAGAAATAATAACGGAAGTTCTAAAAATATTTTCATTTAGTATACAGAAACGTATGATCTTTAGTTACAACATACTTATTTATATATATATTTACTTGATATAATTGTGCTTCTTTAAAAAAAGTGGCAGAACATTAATAAACAGCATTAATTTCTATTTTGTGGTCATTTTATTTATTTATTAGTAAAATGCACAGGTCATAAATTACGACAACTATACGTGCAATTTATTTGTAGAAATTTTAGTGAACATTTCGTGTAAACTAGTGATTTAATACCACAATTGATTTTTGATGCGTTCAGCAAGGTAAAATGGGGTTCCAACTTTTCCAAAATTCGGATTCTGGATACTTTTTCAAATGTTTAAATTGTTTAGAAATCGGGATAAATTGTTGGAAATATTTTAAAAAAAACCTTCGTTTTGCAGTAAATATTGAATTATTTGATTCTATTTGTATAATTTTTCTTTAAATTCACGTTTAAAATACTATATTATTTTGTGATTGGTAATAATTACAACTTTTTTTAAACATAAAAAATCAAGGAGCAAGATTCATTTTAGAATAGATTGGATATGGTTCTTATTAAATACTTATTGGGCAATATTCTTACTAGTATTAATAAAAAGAGAGCGAGGCAACCATTGATTCTCGTTGTGTCAACTTGCTTATAAATAGTTCCGCTTCGCATAGGTGCGCGTGCAATAATTAAGGTGGATAGCCGCCACCTAGCCAAATATATTTTTAACCATGCTTTTCAACTTCATTTTCCAAATGTTGAAAGCCCGAAGCATATTTCGTTGAAAATTGCCCAAGAGAAAAAAAAATTTTTTCGCTTTTAAGTAATTTAAGAGTATATTTAAATTTTGAAATATTGTTTCTTCTGGTCGAAGTACCAAAAACACAAGAGAAATAATAAAAAACATTAAAATTACCCAAAATCAGAGTTTTTAATATACTCCCTTAGATACTCTGGACGAAATACGAACCAGGCCTAAAGCTACAAATATCTTGTTAGGTTAACGAAAAAAATTGCAGCCATAAGCTGAAAATTAGAACCCACAACACATAGGTGAAATTTATTGTTTTGTCTTTTTTGTAACTTATGTCTTAAGCTGAAAAACCACAACTCTAACAGTGTAAAAAAAGCCATTTTCAAATTTAGTGTATTATTAGTTAATTTTTTTGGTTTAGATCCGGTTTTTGATTAAATTTTTAACTCTTTTTAAAGTTTTTAAAGTTTTTTTACATCTTAAATTTTAAAAAATCTAGAATGGATGTTTTAATAATTTATGTGGCTAATAAAATCTATCTGACCTCGTAAATTGCAGTATTAAATCGACCATTTAACAACAAAAACATAAAAATTTTTTAACGAAAGCGATTTAATAATAAAGATCAAAACCCGTATTTTAATAATTATTTATCAAATTACTTGATTTAAAACCCATATGCAATTTTTCAAAGGCCTAAAGTTGGTTATTTTTTGAATATTTTGTAAAAAAGTGGAATAAAAAAAATTGTACGTTCTTATTTGTTTTTGTTTAAAAACATCATAACCGCACAATTTTAATTGGTCCCCTCATGTCTGCATACTAATTATCGACGTCAGCCAAATATCTTTCAACCATAGTTACATGTAGAGTGTCATTAGTAGAATCAGTGCGTACAAAATCGGCTCTCTCTGGTTTACTACATATACCATCCAAACCTCTTATTTAGTATAAACGGGTGTCATTTTCAGAGATGGGTGTGATCTTTAGAGTCGCAAGATGAACGTTTGGAAATATGGGGTTTTCAAATTTGTTATTATGCTTGCTGTGTTTTACACAGAGTTCTTTTTACTCGTAACGTAACGATGACAGTTGCCAATATGATTAAATTCTATTGGTTGATTTAAGAACACGAGCAACGTATATTTGTACACATTGCGTGCAATTTTATTATTCTTATTATTATACTATTATTTAACTTTATTATTATTATACTATTATTTATTATATTTAGGCGAAGCGGCTGCCCGAGATGGATGAGCGGGTCATCCTAAACGTGGGCGGGATACGCCACGAAACTTATCAGCAGACACTCAAGAAAATACCCGCCACCCGTCTATCAAGGCTCACACCTGCACTCAACTACTATGACTCTGTACTCAATGAATACTTTTTCGATAGGTAATTGACAGACTGTTTTGATTTTTTTTAGGGAAGCTCCCCTCCAAATGTAACAAGCCAAGGTTTTTGCATAAATTCCGTAAACATACATCAATTTGAAATAAAGACCTTTTAATTTTTTTACTTTTTCTTAAAAAAAGTAAATTTGCAATTTGCTTTTATAATAATGTTCAGTTTGTTTTTTTATTTTTTTCACTTACAACAATTATAAAAAAAACGTAATAAACAAAAATGAATTGCGGTTATTTCTGAAAAAATAAGCAGAATAAAAATTAATTAATATAAATTTAAATAAAAATTAAACAAGCAGCAATCAATTTTCATTTTTAAGAGGATTTTTTTAAATTTAATTAATGTTTTAGCCATTTCAAATAATTATAAATGGACCGCTTGGCGGTTCTTCTAAATTAAAAATTGCGTATTAATGAAACTAATTAATTTTAATTTGGAGTTTCAAAGTATTATCGAAAATTCAAGACCATCTGGAACATGCTAAATCAGTTTAAAATAAATTTTTCGAGAGGTTTTGGCAAAAATTTTTTTGATTTAATGGTGTTTGTGGTTAATTAAACTTTATCGCATTAAATCTTTAATTTATATGATAAAAAAAAATAAAATTTATGCAAAAATATTGTAACTTCGTACAATGAATACGTTTTCGATAAGTAATGTAAAGGTTTTTTGTTTAGTAAGTTTTATGTAAATTTTATCGCATTAGATTTATTTATTATTTATTTATTTAATATTTATTTATTATTTATTATTTATTTCGTCCTAAGACAGGAACATACTGAAGCAAGTTTACAATGTTTTAAGAGGATAAATATCTCGTTTGACTGTTTCTTGCAACAACAAAGATTTTTTCAAAAAAGGGAAAAGGAATTTTGTCATTTGCATTTTTTGTTTTTAACCCGTTACCTTAATCACTTATTTCCAGGGTAAAACAATTTAATAGTCGTCGCATCGTGATGGTAATTTTATCAGACCACGGTTCGTAAATTTCATTGTACGTGTACTGATCAACTTTACGTTGTCGTGACTAGCTTAAACCAGCATTTTTTTTTAATTTTCTATGTCAACACGTAACACGGCAGAAATTTTTATAGTGTAGGCGTTTTAATTTCCTGTATACCCTTTTATCAGTCGCAGATAGAAAAGCTATTACCATACTGTACGGTGAATGTTACACCTTGGGAGTTTAAGAAAGGTGATTATTACCGGAAATGTTATGTGTTAGTATTAACAACAAGCTAAAATTAGTGTGGCTACTTTTACGTTTGTTTTATTCCAAGCAAATCATGATAAAAAATGTGAATATTAGAAACAATAATCTTTGACATTTGGGTCATGCATTTTTTCAAGATATAGAACATGAGTTGATCTCAGAACCAATAAAAAATTATCAAATAAGTAATAAAATAATATTTTGTAATTCTTTTTTGTTTTTTGGTGTTTGTCTTTTTTGTATAAATTTTTATCAAATGGTTTTTTTATTGAAGAAAAATTTGCATAATAAAGCTATATCTTTCTTGTAGCTTTAAAATTATGCCATTGTGGTCGTACGTACGACTTAAAAAACGATCTTTAAAAGTATGTTTTGAAGTCACACTTTTTTAGGAAAAGCTAGTATTTTGTTAAAGAAAAAAAAACCAAAAATATAAAAGCAAAATGAAATAAGAATTAGGGTAAGAGGTAAAAGTGAAAGCCATTTGTCACTGAAATGTCGAGGATAATGGTGGCTTTGATTAGTGTATGCGGACTTAATTTCGGCCAGCATTAATTGAATTTTTATCATCGTTTTTTTTGCATATGCAAAAATAATAGTATGGCTCAAACTAAAGCTTACATAGTTAAGTCATTGTCTTACAGAATATTTTTACAGACATCCACAGGTGTTTGGACAGGTGCTAAACTACTACCGCACAGGAAAACTCCACTACCCAACCGACGTATGCGGTCCCTTGTTTGAGGAGGAGTTGGAATTTTGGGGTTTGGATGCCAATCAGGTAGATATTATTAAAAATCAATTATTATATTTTCCTAGTACAGTATGAAACAGTAATCATAGACCTACAGTTCAAGGGTTTTATTTTATCTGCTTGGTTGTTAGCGAAACGAAATGTGAAAAAAGGACACAAGACATTCCGGGTCGAATGTTTTAAAAATTTAGATTGACGGGTTCAATGGATGAGTTTTATACTTAAGTTCAATGGATGAGTTTTTCACCGTTAAATGGTTGAAGTAGACAGACTAATCAATCGGGTCGCAATGAATATGAAACTCAAGGGCCAGAAATTTTACAACTCGGCCGTTTATGACTTCTGTGTAAAATTTTTTCAAGTTGATTTTATGCAAACCCATAACGCTTCAACCACAATGTGGCAAATAAGAAGTTTTTGCTAAATTATGTTAGGCCAAAGTACTTTTCAGATTCATATATTAGTTAGAGTTGCATTTTGTAACAGCCTTTTTACACAGGCTTTATCAAATGTGGATAATACGATTATCCGGGCGGGACAAAGGTGTGACACTCATGTTTAACAAACGGGGACATGCGAAAGACAACCAGCGGACGGACGGGTGTCATAGTGACGGACGGGTGTCATCGTGACGGACGGGTGTCATCGTGACGGACGGGTGTCATCGTGACGGACGGGTGACACCGTGACGGACGGGTGTCATCGCGACGAAAGGGTGTCATCGTGACGGGCGGGTGTCATTACGACGGACGGGTGTCATCGTGACGAACGGTTGTCATCGTGACGGACGGGTGTCATCGTGACGGACGGGTGTCAAAATAAATGATTTGAAAACCATTTTTCTAAAGATATTTTGTTTTGCTGGCTGACTTTCAAAAACTTCTACAATTTAATACCGTAACTTTTTTTTAAAAACTCGAATAAGCGACAAAAAACAAAACAGATGCTGCGTGAAAACCAAATTAAATAACACAAATAAATTATGCAGTGTTGACACTCTTAACCAATTGCAAATCATATTAACACATCTAACCAATTTAAAAAATGACAAACTTAGCCCCTTTTATTCTAAAAAAAACCGCGAAAACAAACAGAGAAGAAACATTTGTATTAATTTGTCATAAAGTAAATTAAAAAATACAACCACAATTACTTAAAATGACTATTTGTTTAAAAAACAAACAGGAACAAAAAATTTTTCAATTTAGTTTAAAAATGATAAGTGAAAAAAGCAAAAGAATATGACACACAAATGTGCACAATTGTAGTTTTTTAAAATAAATATTCGTTTATTTCATTCAGTTTTTTATATAAATAGATAAAGAAATGAAATGAAACATAAATATTAAACTAGAAATATTCGTGTAAACGAGAAAAAAACTGATTACAAAGGTGTTCGAACTTAGGACCCTCACGTTTATGTACGAAGACCATCCACTGTTCTATGGTAACAATGATGAAGTGTAATATAAACTGCTGTTTGCAACAATCGGTGTTTTCCAGCCATATTTTTACTTTTCTTTGGTGTTTTGCGGTATGTTAAAAAATAATGTAAATAACCTTATTTTGCATTAAAATGCCGACAAATCTGCGGTAGTTTTTATTAAAATTTATTAAACTCAACGGCACTGCAGAAGCGACAGTGCGGTCGCGACAGCCGCCGCGCAAAATAATCATAAAAAATAAAAAAAACAATAACAGAAATGCCCATCGTATTTTGAATTAATTTTATTACGCGGGCTGAAGTCGATAAAAAATACAACTATAGTGTCATTGAATTTTTTGAATTTCGTTTTAATTTAAACCTAGCGAACTGCGTAAGTTCATTTTGTAATTTAAATAAAATGGACCAAAATTTTATACAAAATTTCTAATATTTATTCTATATAAATATAATAATATAAAAACAGGTAAAAAACCTACACTATGACAGAAAGAAATTCTCTCATGTTGTTTTAATACCTTTTTTCACAATAAATGGTGATTTCAGATATAAATTGGTATATTTTTATTTTTTTAATTTAACCATTTCAAGTATTTGGAAATGGATTTGAAATGAACTGCTGGCATTAATCCAACAAAATTCAGTGTTTAAGTAATGTCGCTTTCTGGTGGGTGGCATTTGAGTTTAGTTTGTGTTCAGTTTTATCGTACGAGTATTTTTGATTTTAAAAAGAAAAAAAACTAAATAATTGCGTTTGTTGCGTTTTTTACAATCCTTTAATTAGTAAAATATGAAATATTCAAGGATTTTTAACGGTTTATTCCACAATCTTTTGACATTTTTTATGATTTCCCAGGATTGTTTATTTGCCACTTTATTATTTTTTTAAAGAAAAGGAAGAAAGATCCACTTTTATCTCTATGCTGTTAAATACATGCAGTAAGTATTTATCCCCTCCCCTCGGTACTTCAAATAACACCTGAAGATAGGTGGAAAAAAATCCCTTAAAACGTTAAAAGATGTTTAAAAAAAGAACAAATTCTTATGTCGTCAAACTATATTTCTTTAAAACTAAGTGACTTATGTAAGTAAGTATTTTATTCTTTTTATTTATGCACTACATGTGTATTACTTTCTTGAGAATGCTAAACTAACTGTTCGGAAGCCAGCCAGGAAGATTAAATATTTTTAGAAACATGGTTTGCAAAATGATTATCGTGACACCCGTCTGTCACGATGACACCCATCCGTTACGATGACACTTGTCCGTCACAATGACACCCGTCCGTCACGATGACACCCATCCGTCACGATGACACCCGTCCGTCACGATGACACCCGTCCGTCACGATGACACCCGTCCGTCACGATGACACTTGTCCATTACAATGACACCCGTCCGCCATGATGACACCCGTCCATCACGATGACACCCGTCCGTCACGATGACATCCGTCCGTCACGATGACAACCGTCCGTCATGATGACACCCTTTCGTCGCGATGACACCCGTCCGTCACGATGACAACCGTCCATCACGATGACACCCGTCCGTCACGATGACACCCGTCCGTCACGATGACACCCGTTTGTCCGCTGGTTATCTTTCGCATGACCGCGTTTGTTAAACATGAGTGTCACACCTTTGTCCCGGATAATCGTATTATCCACCTTTGGCTTTATTTAAAAGCAGCAATGTGCTTTCTCGACTACCTGTTAATATATAATCGTAATTGGTTAAAATAAAAACAAATGGTTAGCGAGCGTTATATAAATTTGATTAATCCTGAAATAAGTAAAAATGTTTGATTAAAAAGAATCAGTAACAATTTTATTTTTTTCTTAATTTTTTCGGATTCCGGTAAGTTTTCTGCTTAAATTTTTTTAAATTTATTTTTCAAATTAAAACATTTTTGTATAAAATATGGATTATTTTATTAATATATATTATAATAAAATATATCGTCATAAATAATAACATACTATGGTGATATTACCGGCAAACTTTTTAGGTATTAATACCAACACTAACCGCATAAATAGGTGTCGCAATAATAATAATAATCAATAATAATAACTCGAGCCATCTATTGCCTTTTTATTCAAAAATATCTGCTTCTTTAAACTTAAAAAAACCTATTTTATTCAGAAACACGATTTAAGACTCTTGAGTTAAAAATTAGATTAATAACCAAGCTTAAACATTTTATTTCTTTCACAATGATTAAATCAAAATTTTGCGCCATGTTGCTTTTTGCATATTGATTTACAGAAGAAACATTTTTAACTCTAAAGTGACTGAAAAAATTATCAGAAAATTAAAAAAAACGAAATAAAAATAATATTTTATGCTTTCTACAATTTTGTTGCAGGGTTTGGTTCAGCATTTTTGTGGTATACAAAGTTATATATAAATTCTATTTGAAATTAATACGCTGTTATTTAAATATAAACTTTGAGATCAGATTTTTTTATTAAACTCAAATTACCAATTCTTTGTTAAAATTTTTTTAGTTATTTCTGGTGTGTTTTCAAGGAAACATTTTTTCTAGGATTTTTCTGGGGTAAACGGTTGCATCTTAAAAAATTAATAGAAACACAAAATTATTGCTTTTTAATTGTACGATAAGCTATAAAATAAGATCATTATAATAATAATACATAGTATTGTTTTATTTTTCTATAGCCATAATCATAAAAAGATAAAAGCATAAAAATTAAAAACATTAATTCAAGTGCAATATAACATTTTTATTACCACAATAGGTGGAGCCCTGCTGCTGGATGACGTACACACAACACAGGGATACTCAAGAAACGTTAGCAGTTCTTGACAAACTGGACTACGATTCAAATATAAGCCAGGAGGAAGTGGCCAAAAGATTTGGCTGGGAAGAAAAGTATTACAGAAACGAGGTAATCTAATGAAATGTTTATCCTTTGACAGTGTTTGTTTTAATTGATGATGTAAAATCTAATGTTAATAATTTAACAAGCTTGCATTTTTTAGAAACTCATTTTAATATAAATTTGGAATACTTTATAAAAAAACATCTGTCCAAAATCAATTTTTATAATAAACAGTGCTTGGTCGCAATCAGTCATGTTCTTTTATCAGATTTCTATTGGTTAAAATGGGGAGCCTGAAGTCTAAAGTTTAAAATTGATATAAATCAACAACTCAAAATCCGGAAACTTGATTTGAAAGTTTGAAATTGTTAAAACCAAACATAAGCGCTTATTTAAACGTAATCTCAGATTAACGCGGCTCCAAGTTTTCTGAAATATTTAAGACCGTCCCTCAGTTACCTATTTACGACTATAAAGACCCGTACTATAGATACAAATATTACGCAAAAAAACTTTTTCCAATAATTTTAATTTTGATTGTTATGGATTGATCACTATTATTTTTTGATACATATAAAATTATATATTAGGTTACTAAATGGATGGAAATAAAGCCAAAGGTTTGGGCTCTGTTTGACGAGCCTTATTCTTCTAGAGCAGCCAAAGTATGTTAATTTACATTAAATACATAAAAATACTAAATTATAATAAAATAATTAAAAATAGTACTAGAAAAAAAAATAAAAAGAGATGCTATTTCCACTTGATTTTGTTATTGCATGTATTTTTTTAATAGTTTTTAAAGCATTGAACAATTGGAATGAATTATGTAGTTTGAATTCAACGCAAAATTTTGGGTTGATTGTAGTTTGTAAAATTTAAATTTTAAAGGATTTGGAAGCCAGATTGCTGAAGTATAATTTATTTTTTGCTCGCGTTATTGTTTATAAATGGCGATTTATTGCATTTTGGATTATTTTATCTAAAGGTAAACCCAACGTGGCTGCAACAGTTGTTCATTAGATTAAAAAATTCCCCCGATTACGTAACCACTTAAATCACGAGAATCTGACGTCACTTTATCAAACAAATACTCCGTATTGAATCGAATCTTTATTGGCTGAAAAAGTGACGTCAGATTCTCGTGATTTGAATGGTTACTTAACGGGGGGCATTTTTTAATCTAACGAACAACTGTTGCAGGCACGTTGGGTTTACCTTTAGTGCTACCTAAAACTTTTAGAATGTTATTTCTTACATTGAGTTTATTGTCGATTGTTTTAAGCCATGCGTACTGAAGACATTCAGCTTAGTGTTAACAGTGCCCGCTAAAGTTTTAAAGTTTGTTTTAAAAGTGGCAATTAAGAAACTCATGCTCATATCAATTTTTTATAATCACGAAAAATTTAATTTTATCACTTTTTTTGTTTTAAAACCGCAACCTTTTAATTTGAACAGCCAAAAAGTGACAATTTTATAATTCTTAAAGATTATCATAAGTATATTTTTTTAATTACCACCGAAATTGGCTATAAATGAAGTATTAATTAGTTGTATCATTGTTCACTAAACACTGCTTGTTTTTTGAATACCGAATAAAACCCAAAATAACTACCCTCTATAATAAAAACTATAATATCTATGAGCCCTCAGTAATTAATTATTAATAGTAAATGTCATTTTTTATTTGCATTTTCATTTGGCCCACCATTTTTTATTCAGTGAATTGTTGCAAAAATCAGGTGTTCACACACGTCCTCACCTGTCTAGTCCAGACATTTTTTCTAGCTAAAAATACGCAAGTGGTAAAATCACTTATTAGTCCTGTTTTATATAATTACGCCATTTTTGAAGGCTAGCTTTTTATTTAGAAAATTCTCTTTATTCAGTTTCGACAACAATATGCATTCGTGGTTCGGACTTGTAATATTTCTGAACTCGATATAATTTAAGTTATTATTATTATCTTTTGAAATTAAAAGCTGTGTGTTGTAGATGATAGCTTTCGTTTCCGTGTCGTTCATCGTGCTCAGTATCATGGGCTTCTGCCTCAAGACCCACCCCAGATGGCGCGTGCCTGACATTACCCAGCGCAGCAGCAGCGGGGGTAACTGGACCAACGGCACCCAGTCACCCTGGATGTGTCTGGAAAAAAGAAAGACGGAACCTATGGCGCAATTCCTCATCATAGAATATCTGTGCAATTCTTGGTTCACTTTGGAGCTACTCATCCGCTTCGTCTTCTGTCCCAGTCAGTTGGAGTTCCTGAAAACCCCAATTAATATCATAGACAGCGTGGCAACCTTCTCCTTCTATCTGGACCTGACCATCAGGAACTTGGATAAAGATATCGATAGGGATCTGGTGGAGTTTATTAGGTAACGTGATTTAATTTTTATTTTTTTGTTTATAGATAATTGTATTCTAAAAGATGACAGTAAAAGTGGCTTTTGAATCTTTATTATAAAAAAACAACAGCTGGGCAGGGTTGAGCACTTGTTCTTTAATAAAAAAAAACAGGCACTATATATTGTAATAAAAAATAAAACAAATCTACTCGGTCATTTAATGCTATTAAAAGTATTAAAAGTATTTGATGCTATTAAAAGTATATAGCATAAAAGAAGAAAAATATGTAGATATATTATTCATACACAAAATAGTGATCCAATTGGGACACCACCTAAGTGTACCGGCAACAAATTTGATTTTTGAGCGTTTTAATGGGACTGTTTTTGACGCGTGTAACCAAACTGGGGCCCATAGTTGCTTCAGGTGAGGCACGCCATAAAAAGGAAATTTCAAAATTAGGGTACTTTCTAATTAGGCCACCATACATTAGTACTAATCAAGGCGCGCCTTAATGAAATTAATATAGTCCTGATTTGAGCGCGGCCAACATACGGCGTGCCCTAGTTGGGGCCTTAAATTGCGTTGGAACAATATTATGTTATTAAATATGTTTCCTTTATTTTAATTCTAAATATTTGTAATAATATATTAAAATTAATTGCATAGATTTTTTTAGACATTGTTATTATTCAATAGCAGAAAATGTTGTATTTTTATGTTATAGTTTTTATTTTTATAAAATTAACGACCAAGAAATCCAGAAGCAATTCTGCTTGTTTCTTAAGAAGAACAACAAAAACTATAATTGATTTCTTTGTCAGTAGACAACAGAGTAGCCAAAGAATAAAAAAGGATTGTATTTGTAGCATGATTCGAATATTTCGGCTCTTTAAATTGACCCAGCATTCTTCCGGATTAAAAATCCTGATTCATACGTTCAGAGCTAGTGCTAAAGAACTTATACTTCTTGTGTTTTTTCTGGTGCTTGGAATTGTGATCTTCGCAGGTAAAACAATATGTCAAAGTATTTTGCTCTGTTAGCATGGCTTTGAGCAAATTAAAGACTGTATAAAATCTTTATTGGTAAAACGGCGACGTTTCGACACTGAATAAAACAGGTCTTTGTCAAGCAACTAAATAAAGAAACTTTTTAGTATAAAATAAGAATAAATAAACACAAACAGTGGAATAAAAAACAAACTATCTAAATATATATAATTTTTTTACGAAACACAACAGCGTTTGTTTAATGGCTAAGTAGTGTGCCCTTGTCTGTTTTTCGTTTGTTTGTTAGTAAATTACTAAAAATTCTTATTGCGCGGTTTTTTGAAATTTAACAATATGCAACTTTCGTATTGTTTGTTCTTTTTGTTTTAATTTATTCTTTAACCGCGTTTCTTATATTCACATCTTATATTTTGTGTTTCGTAAAAAATTTTTGATGAATTCTATCAGGGTGAAAATGACTATGTGGTAAAGTAACCACTCGCTCTTTGAGAAAATATCACGTGGAGAGGTAAACACTTGCACGAACTAATAATAATTGTAACCATCATCCTAAACTTTTTTTTATTATTTTTATTCTCAAGTGTTTATTCTTCATTTCTTCCTGACGGCGAGCGGTTACGCCCTTGAATTTCAGCCTGAAGGATTTTAACCGTAGACAGTTAGTTTTTTATTCCACTGTTTGTGTTAATTTATTACTATTTTATACTAAAAAATTTCTTTATTTAGCTGCTTGACAAAGACCTGTTTTATTCTGTGTCGAAACATCGCCATTTTTACAATAAAGATTTTATACAGTCTTTAATTTGCTCCAAGCCATGCTTACAGTGCAAAATACTTGGAATTATGACTCACTGGGCAACCCTAAAGGATTCCGAAACTAAAACAATATGTGTTTTACTTTTTGTTTGTGATTTTAAATAAAAAATTTACAATATATATATCTACTGATATTTTTATAACACTATCTGGAATAAAAAACCTGAAAATAAAAAGTTGAAAAAAAATTTATCTATAAGTGTTTTTTTCTCATTCCTAATGTTAATTAATAACTGGAGTTAATTGTACTTGGTTATTGAGAAATCGATTTCAATTGGTAAGTGTTTATAGATGTACCAAAAATATATAATATACCGAAAAATGTGCAACTTCTATATAAAAAAGTACGAAAAAGTATGCCATTATAATGAGCCTCTCCATTTAAATGGCACTCTCCATTAAAATGGCATTGTAGTCATTTTAATTCGGCGAGTTAAAATGGAGAGGAAGCCATTATAATAGCCATTTATTCATTTAATTTCACTTTATACTCACAAGTGTAAACTGTCCGGGCCGCATAAGTTTTACCGTGTTGGACAGTATTAAACCGACACGCGAAAACTCGTGCGGCCAGGACAGTATTACACTTGTAAGTATATATGAAGTTAAATTAAATCAATAAACGGCTATTATAATGGCTTCCTCTCCATTTTAACTCGCCCATTTAAAATGACTACTATGCCATTTTAACGGAGAGTGCCATTTAAATGGAAAGTCTCATTATAATGGCATACTTTTCCGTACTTTTTTATATAGGAGTTGTACATTTTTTGGTATATTATATATTTTTGGATACTAGATACCTTTTAAAATGCGTAACATCAAGTTTGTTTTTAAGTAGTTTTAATTGTTAAAAATGTATTATTTAATCAGGGCTTTTAAAACCATTAAGGAGAAAAATTGGAATCGATGGAAGGATTTGGGAATTTAGTGACCAAAAACCTGGTATCATGGATCCTAAATGAAGAAATGATTTGAGCCTGAGGTTAGGGGTAGGCTAAAGTGCAAGCTTTAGTGATTTTGATATTTTAAGTTGCTCACCTATAGCTTTAAAATGCTTTTAGGTTTTAAGCTCCACGTACTAGCTTTTTTTCAATTTTTTTTTATTACGGTCAAATATAATCTTTAAAAAATTGGTTTTAAATAGAAATAGCTTGTATCAGTTTTAATTATTGTCATCTGTAGTCGCACGCTACACATGAATGTAATTAATAAGATTATTTTTTTTTTAATAAAAAACATAAATAAACAGAATTTTACTATTGGTCACTTTCATTTACAAACGATGTGTTTTTTGCTTTTCGGTTTTCATGTTTTTTTGTATGTTTTTCAAATATGTTTATTAAAGTATAATGTATAATATTGGATACTAGATTATCAATGCATATTTTTTTTAAATTTTAGCCTTAATTTATTATGCGGAGAGAACAGAATATAATCCAGAAAATCACTTTGACAACATTCCAATCAGCCTGTGGTGGGCTATTGTTACTATGACTACAGTTGGCTACGGGGACATGACACCCAAAACATATTTGGGCATGTTTGTGGGTAAAATAGTGGTTGTACAAAAATTATGTGTACTGAAAAATATTTGTGAATATAAGTTAAGATATCTAGCTTGCGGTAACGTCGATTTATACAAAAGTTACATTAGTTTGGAGTGTTTAACATTAACTATAAATTGATATAATTATCATCTAAATCATCCTGTTTGTAAGTAACACAAATGCCCGCTTAAAAGTCTTTTAGTCCACATCATTTTTGTACAAATCTTAGTTTTTTAAAATGTTTTTTTATTCCCAACTAAACTGGTGGGCTTTAAATTTCTTAAATTCAAGAATATTTTTCACTAAAATACATAGATAAACAAAGCAAAAAATACAGAAATCATTAAAAATTCATACTCAACAGTGTTATGAGTTCGAGTTGTATGGGGTATTATCGTAATTGTTGATGATATTAACTATAATGTAAGTTATAACTTAAACATGAGTACAAAAAAAGTTGTCATTTCTTTAGGCAGCTTGTGTGCTTTAACCGGTGTCTTAACTATCGCCTTGCCTGTTCCAGTCATTGTTAGCAATTTTGCTATGTTTTATTCTCACACTCAAGCACGAGCCAAGCTCCCGAGGAAACGAAGAAGAGTTTTAGGTAATTTTCAGTTCTTAAAATCGGTACAACAGTGTGAGGATAAGACTAAACCTTTCTTAGGAACCCGCGTCGTCACAACAAAATGAATCATTATCGACATAGATTAGGGATGTTTTATCATTTAATATCATGCTCCTGAGCTTAGGCCAATTCAAGCAAAAAAAATCAAGAGTTTCGATCCTTAAGTGAGTATACTTAAAGCTCATTTAAACTTAAAATTTATATTAATTTATTCTATCTTCATTTTTAAGACTCATTGTTTTTGTTGTTTTCAGTAAGTTCTCAAAATAATTTGTTTATAAATAATTCCTACAAAGTAAATTCTTTATTTATTACTACAAAAATATGGCGGAGAGTTACTCCGACCGAAAACAACTCCCAGAGTTGCTCCAGAGCTTTAAAAAGCGCAGCTCCGCTGTGGAGCTTTAAAACATAGAGCTATGTATGGGGAACATCAATGATAAACTGATTGGTTACATGATTACCGCTTCAGTGTTTTATTGAAAAATAGGTTACAATTACTTGTATTTTATGCTGGTTGTGTGTTACTTGTTTTATGTTGACGAAGTAATTTTTTAAAGTGTTTTTGAAACATAAAAATATTTTAATAAGTTTAAAATCTAGTCTATTTCCACTATTTGTAACTTTTAAAGCTACCTATCTATCAAACTATCAAAAGCTTTACTAAGCCCACAAGGAGAATCACGCGTATGTAAGTTTTCTACTTATTTTGTTAAACAGGCAATTGTTTCATCACAAACTATTATGTCTATCTTGATGGACAGATTGGTATCACGATGAATTATTAAAATGAGCATTCCAAGGTATTCCAAGCATTTAATTCAACCAGGTATTTTGACACCCGTTTTGCACGATGACAAGTGGAAAATGTGATATCCTCCAATAGGCATGCTCATTTTAAAAAGCACATTGATATTTATACAGCTTTGTGCTCAATCGCAAGCTTTTTTGACTACTAATGCGATATTTTTTTATATTCAGGTGCTGAACAAGTAAAATTAAACACCAGGCGTCAAGCGGCACAATTTGAGCATTCGGCGCTCCCTAAAATTTCGGAAAAATCAAAACATACGACCAACAAAGGTATTTTATTTTACTATTCAATATCTTCAGTATGGCTATTTCTATCATTATACTTACCGCACAGGTCGTAGTTTGTTAAATAGCGGAAAAGTTGCCGTTATGATAGCATGACGCTGGAACTTTCCGCCATGCGTCTTTTGGCAATGAGCCAAAATGTGAGGAGCAACTGCGGGTTTCCTCCCTTAAATTTTAAAGAATTCATGCTACATACGTCTAATCGGTTTAAAAAATAAGCTTTAAAAAAAATGCAATCTTGTAGAATTTTACGGCATTTTTTAGCTTTTCTACAATTTTTGACATATAAAAGCGCAGTGTAAATGCATTTTTTAAACTCCAAAAAAAGTTTTTAGATAAAACAAATCGAACAGTTGTTAGATCGGGTTTTGTTGTTTTGACAGTTTGGACAAAGTGTGAAAGAGGCTACAATCGCGCGCTTTAAGTAGGCGTCTTTATTGGTAAAAATACCTATGATGGCAACAATTCTTTTAACACTGTCACTCACTGTCATTAAAAAATACGGTTGGTTTTATTTTTTTAGTGGGACTGAAGGTTTTTTGTTACTTGCAGAGATAAATATTGTTCAGCGGTTATATTATTTATGTAATTAACACCAGCAATCACTTTTCTAATTTCTAAATTTAGCTTTAAAATGTAAGTTTTAAATGAATAAAACAAACGAACGAGTAAGACGAATGAAACCTTTGATTGTTTTAAATATTAAACGTACTTAAGATAACGATTCTGTTTGGTTTATATTTAGCAAAATATTGCTTTTATTTTTTTAAACACACGTAGGTTTCTATGAAATATATAATAAAAATAAAAAAATAATTAGAAAAACTATGAACTTGTTTTATCAGTAAACGCAAAGCATGATTACAGGTGAAAAGCACAGCAAAAAATCAAAAATAATCTCAAACTTGGATGTTTTTGCACCTGGAAATATTGACTCCGCCCAACGACGCAGTTTTCTTCTTCTAAAAAGAGAGAGCCCGAAGCAATTTCGGGGCAACGCAATGTCTTTGTGCGCTAAAAATTTGCAGAAAAGAGCTGAATTCCTAGGGCTCGGGGATCAAACAGAAAAATCTACCCTGAACGCCCCTCTTCTTGAGCATTCTAAAGCGAGTGATAAAACGAGTAGTAAGTGATATTCTCGTGTCAAGCACAAATCTCCAAATCAAGCACAAGTATACGCATCCACACTATTTTAACCCGCCGCCCACACAGCCACGCGACGTTGTAATTTTAATATCATCTCTATATTGTTTTATTTTCCCCCGTCTGTGACATTTCATATTTTTTTGGAATGGACCTACCTAGCAATACAAAAGTTGGGTCGGCGGTCTCACCACGAAACAAAGTTCCTCTGAAATTAAATGCATTTTGTTGTATTATTTTTGAAATTAGAAACACTACAAATAATAAAACATCTATTTGAGAAATTTCGACGCAATTTTTTGTATTAAATTAAAGCATTACAAAATGTTTTTTTTTCTGGTTAACTGAAATAAATTTGCATATAAAAAACTTTATTGATGCTTAAAATAGCACTACACAATCGTCAGAAGTTGACAAAAGTATTCGAAATAAATTTAATATTGTTGTTTAATCCCCGGTTTTTGAAAAAAATTGTTAAAAATCATGGCTTTATAACGAATTTTGATTTTGCGGCGGTACCGCCGACCCAAAATTTTGTAATGCTAGGTAGGTCTATTGTTTAGTAATTGCACTTTAATTTTTTTTTGTATTTTTTATATTAAGAAGTTTTGGTGCTCTCTATACATTATACAGTACAGTAAAAGCTGGGTATTATTTGCAGAAACTAGAAATTGAAACATTAGCTGAAAATAAATTAGAGTGGAAAAGAAAATAACACCTGTGTTACAGCTAAACATTTTCCTCAAAGAAGCTCTGCATACCAAGCAGCCTTCATTGTACAAAACAAGTATTGGGATCGGATCGCTTGTGTCACTGCTAGACGCATTTTAAAAACAAACCGGGTTTAAATAAATATAACAATGAATATTGTATATGGCTGAACAATTAAAGGGATAAAAACTTTATGTAAAAATAAAATTTTAGATACAAGCTGCAAACTATTTAAGTGAGTATATAAAAGTAAAAATTTCTTTAAGAAAAAAACATAAAATAGTTACAGAACTTGTCTGCAGAAGGTTAAAAATAATAATTTATAGCCTTCGCTGTTGAAAAAAAATAAAGACAAATTTTCTAAATTTAAAAAAATATAAAATTAGTTGAATTTAATTAATCATTAGTGTTAAACGAATTTCGTTTTGTTATTTTTTTCTAGCTCAAAAACAATATTTTTTAAACGCAAACTACACAGCGTATACAGACAAACAAAAAAGTCAACTTGTTTGCGACCTGTATAAGATACACAACGTATAGCATACAGACATGATTTGTCGAGAAATCATTTTTAGTACCCCATTTATTTTGTTAATATTAATTAAATTAATCGGTTAATTAGTATATAAAAAGATTTACATCAATAACAGTGATTTCTGAATTATGCATAATGGATACACATATAGTTTAATATACTTTTAGTTTGCTAATAATGCCAGTGCAGTTTTTTTCAACGTGCATTTGCATATTAGGATTTAAAACGCAAAAATTTAATAGAAAATCTCATAAATATCAAATCGAAACAAAGGCTTAATTTTTATTCGCTATAGCTTAAAAAATATATCATAAGAAAAAATTGAGACAAGAAAAAATCGAATAAAAATACACGATATTTTTTTTTGATTTGTTTCAACGATTTATTATTTTTTTGATTATTTCTTGATAGCTATTTCTTAGCCTTCTACAAGGTCTTTAGTGTCGTGAAGGGACTTTGAAAGTTAAGAAAAGGGGAACTTTGAGACCAAAATAAAAAATCAAATTGAGCTAAGGTTTAACCTTAGGCCTAGATATAGGTTTTAACGATTTAAAACTTTTAATTTAAAGTTTGTCCTTTCCGGCTTAGTTATAATTTCTAGCAATTTAAAATTTTCGGCTAACAAAAAATACGAAAATAGTACTGTCTACATCGAGCAGACGAAAACCTAAACTAATTTTGTTCCCAAAATATTTTTGTGTTAACCTTTTTCTGCGCTATTTAAGTTTTGTCGCGTATTATCTTAAAATGCACTTGCATATTTTGAATTATTTATTAGTTTGTTTTATATTTATTAAGCAGTTTTTCCTATTTCAGCCTAGTTTCACTAACGTAATTATAAATTCACAAAAACATTGCTAGACAATCGGTCATAACTTGAATTTTATATTTGTTGCCTTTCTTCAACCGCAAAAATGCAAACCACCGCTGTACTTTTTTCCACCACTGTTCGTACTCTTTACCGTTGGCCCATGGTTTTAGAACGGATGAATCCACTATAAGCTACTTTGCAGTCTTATTTATCTTATTTGGGGGTTTTAAAAGTTTATAGTTAGAAATAATAAAAAATGGACTAGAAGAGTGTCCACTCTTGTAGGAATAACGGATGAACTGCTGCCAATGCTGGCGATGCAGGCCAAATTAACGGAGCAGGGGAAAAAAGATTCCGAAAAAGATAACGCTTCTGTGGCTAGCAGCCCCACGGTGTCTTCAGAGGGCGAATTTCTTCCTGCAATCACGGCCAAACGAACTTCCGTTAACAGTCTTTCGGATGCCCCAAATGGTGAGCGTGCGGTTTTCAGGAAACAACAATCCCGTCGTTACCATGACACAAACAGTCACAATCAATATAAAATCAACATGATTCTGACTCAAAATGTTAATATTATTTGTGTGTTAAAGGTTAAAAATAGTCACGTTTCCGAGTATTTTATAGTGAATCTGACTCCTTTTGTCATGGTAATGACGATGCGTTGAATCTTAAAACCAATCAACTAAACACACCGGATCCCGTGTTGAGTTCAAACAGTTACAAACTCCAAGCCTCAAATAATAATCATTAAGAATTCACCAAAGAATAGTTTCAACATTTATCGTTTTTTGAAGCAAATTGCATGTTTCTGTGTAATATAAAAATGACACAACTTTCACTTGAACTTCAAAGCCTAAAGTTTGTCAGACTGTTTAATTTTACCCAAATATTTCGCACGCAAAAAATACTAAACATTATGTAAAAAAAATTTGGTTTTGTTTTTTAAAATTAACATATAATTTTTCCGCTTGTTTATTTATGTTTCACGCTCCTTTGTGAAGGGCTGTTATGTCCTGCCAACCTGCGACGAATTTCGCACTTAACCTATTACCGTAAAAGCTTTTCACCGGTTATCACGGTGAAACCTTCGTCACACCACGGTGAAACTTTTGGCCTACAGTGGGTGTATCTTTCTCTGACTATTGTGGTATGTAAAATTCACCGTGGAAATCTCTAAACCTCACCGATGTCATATCTAACTGGTAGGGTAACTGACTTAATTTCGGCCACGCCTTAATTTCGGCCACCAATTTAGGGTGTTAGAAAATTTCCTTATTTTTAAAACACAAAAAAACTAGCACAAAAGTAACTGGATTAATGTTGAATAAAATGTTTTTGCAAAAGTGTTTTATTTTTGTTAGTCTATATTATCAACATTTTCATACAAAAAGTGAATTTTTTGTGATTTTCCTAATTTTTGCTTTGTGTTTTAAAAGTTGCATTCAAATTTTAAAACAAAAAGCAATATATAACCTTAAAATCTCGTCGATTGAAGGCTCAAAGTTGTTAATTTTCATGTTTTGATATTATCTTCAAAATCATTTTGCAAAGCGTTTAACTAACTGCGCATTTTAAGATTTCGTTAATTTCGGCCACTTGAAAATTTAGGTGAAAGAACCTGCCGTTTTTTGCTGTTTTTAAATATCATTGTACTACCGTATTTATAAAGAATTTTTTTTGCTCGTTTTACTTTTTTTTGAAGTTTTTTAAGCCAAAAATAAAAATTTAAAAAAAATACAAATTATTAAAACTTGTTTTTTTAAGGTTTTGACATAATTATTTAAAGTCTTATTACTAATAACTATTAAAGTTTGAAAACGGGAAAAATTAAGTTATAATGTACCAAAAACAATATTTAAGGGTAAATTTGCAACCTTTAGAAATTTTTATTGTTCGTTTAAGCAATAGTTATGGCCAGTTTTTTGTAGGTGGCCGAAATAAATGGCACGCGCCTTAATTTCGGCCACCATAAAAAGAAGACTTTAAATCGCCACTGATCTTTAAGTGTAACAGAAATTTTAAAATTTTGCACTGGAATAACAAATATAGCTATTGTTTGATTTTTAAGCCAAATTTTGGTTTGATTGAAAAAGCCAGAAAAAACTTATTCAAAAAATAAAAAAAAGGTGGCCGAAATTAAGTCAGTTACCCTACGTAATACTTCACCGTAGTACGATACCGCACCATATATGCAAATTTAACTACGGATACAGTATTACGTACCACTTATGTATGGCCTAAGTGATACATAGAGTTGACCCCGCTGAAGTTTGCGAACTACAATGGTTAGACAACGATACCACCACCGTCGGGCATTTCACTGTTGTGGTACCAATTTTCACCGTGATAACCTAAAAAAAATTTCATTGAAACGAGGGTTAATTTTTATTTAAAGGTGGGTAATTTGAATGTGACAAATCATTTTATAGAACAAGGATTTGCGGAAGTTAGGTGGAATATTTTGAGAAGAATTTTTCTAATTGGATTAAAACTTTGCGATTTTTAAAGATAGAAACGCCTGTCAAACATAAAAAAAGCACCAGTGTTAAACTGATGTTGAACCTCAATGTTAATTTTTGCGTTCAGATCCGCTGGGTGCCGAGTTTTGCAATCCTTTTTACCCTGAGACGCGAGCCGCTATGTACACTCCGCGTCTGAACCGCGATAACCATCGCAAAAAGTTAAAATTCTCGAGATAATGCCGTTTAAAAATCGCCAAGATCAGTTAAATCCAAAAGATTACTTAACATATCTGTTGGACAAAAATTACACCATTTATGTACCTTATTCAATTAAATCAAATTTTGCTGTGTAATTGCAGTTCTAAATCGAATATATAGCAATAAAACCATTCAAAATTTTTAACAAAAGAGGTTTAATAATAAGGATCAAAACTTTTATTTTAACAATTATTTATGAAATTACTGAATTTGGAACCAGAATAAAAATTTTATAAGAGCTAAAGTTGGTTAATTTTTGTATATTTTGTGAAAATGCAAAATTTAAAAAAAATATGCGTTCTTAATTGTTTTTTTTTAAAGATTATAACCCCACACTTTTTATTGATCCTCTCATGTCTGCATACTGATTTACGAGGTCAACCAGATATAATTCAATCATAGTTAATTTTTTTAAATTCATATGCACAAATAAACCATTCATTTTTAATAACTCAATTTTTGGTTAATTTTAAGGATTCATTGGAATAAAAGATAAAAAGTTTATCAGAACCAAAATTATGTTCAATTATATTGTTTTTTTAAACAATGTTTGATTGACTTAAAAAATAATAAAAAACAAATGGTTTTTCAATAATGGCAATTAAAAACATAATGTTCATTTTTTTATTTCAGTTGAATTAGGAGCCATTGAGAATTCGAACAATCACAAAGAAGTGGGGAAAGTCATTAACGACCTCAGTTTATCCTCACTTCCGAACGACACTCAAACCACTTTCCTTGTGGACAGTCTGGAAAACAACAATCCCGTCAGCTGACCGTCCCTCGGGTCGGGCCGGGTCGTAATGCAGATATTTCAAGCCGATAGTCTGTGGGCGGATCGTTTTATTATTGTTTGATACCGGTAGACGTTTAAGGTTTTCTACTGGCTATATTGAGTGTACTGCAGATTGTTGAACTGTAACTGCTGGTCTGCCTGCTGGATTTTTGTGGTTTAGTCGATTTATCGTTTGGAAAAATAAAAAGGGTTAATGAACTTTTACAAGTGCTTTTACGAAGCATTGTTTTATCGGCTTTGCAGTCATTTTTTCGGATTTAGATGATTTATTTATTTTAATTTTAACTAAAGTTAGTAGGGTAACTGACTTAATTTCGGCCACGCCTTAATTTCGGCCACCAATTTAGGGTGTTAGAAAATTGGCTTATTTTTAAAACACAAAAGAACTAGCACAAAAGTAACTAGATTAATGTTGAATAAAGTGTTTTTACAAATTTTTTCATTTTTATTATTCTACATTATCAACATTTTCACACAAAAATTGAATTTTTTATGATTTTCTTAATTTTTGCTTTGTGTTTAAACTGCATCAAATTTAGAACGAAGCAATATATAACCTTAAAATATCTTCTATTTAAGGCTCGAATTTGTTAATTTTCATGTTTTGATATTTTCTTCAAAATTATTTTGCAATGCGTTTAACTAACTGCGCATTTTAAGATTCCGTTAATTTTGGCCACCTTAAAATTTAGGTGAAAGAACCTGCCGTTTTTTGCTGTTTTTAAATATTATTGTACTACCGTATTTATAAAGAATATTTTTTTCTCGTTTGACTTTGTTTTGACGTTTTTTAGGCCAAAAATAAAAATTGAACAAAAAATACAAGTTACCAAAACTTGTTTTTTAAGGTTTTGACATAATTATTTAAAGTCTTGCTAATAACTATTAAAGTTCGCAAACGGGAAAAAATAAGTTATATATACCAAGAACAATACCTAAGGGTAAATTTGCAACCTTTAGAAATTTTTATTGTTCGTATAAGCAATAGTTATGGCCAGTTTTTTGTAGGTGGCCGAAATAAATGGCACGCGCCTTAACTTCGGCCACTTTAAAAAAAAAGTTTAAACCTTCACTGATTTTTAAGTGTAACAGAAATATACTAATTTTGCACTGCAATAACAAATATAGCTATTGTTTGATTTTTAGGCCAAATTTTGGCTTGATTGAAAAAGCCAGTAAAAACTTATTCAAAAAAATAAAAAAAGGTGGCCGAAATTAAGTCAATTACCCTATTTCTTTCAAAAAATAGTGTGAAGTTTATGAAACAAATATTCTATAAATATAATTTGTAACTGAATAAAATTTTATGCTTTGACGCTATGTTTGAGTATTTTTGATTCAATTTTTTAATTAAACAAGCAGTAAAAAACTACAAATTAATATTTCTTCAACTGTACAATAATAATGAGGTTTCTTTTTTCAAAGGCGGTTAAAAATTTTTGGGTACTGTGACACATATATCTCTTTAATTTAAAAATTTAATCAATTATGTTAAATAACGTCCAAATGTATTTAAATTTTTTAAACACCATTTAATATAAAGAAAAACAAAAAAATTTTTAAGGTTCCGTCAAGACCTTGTAGTACTAACACAATAGTAACATCTTGAAATATTCCGTGATAATTATTAAAAAAATGATGAAATTCTAGTTTGTAAAAATTTTTATGAGGACATTCCTAAAGAATCATACTTTACCAACAAAAGGATTGATTTAGAAAACAATTATATCGTCATATAAAACTTTCGTTTCGTTAGCGTGATACGCTCACTTAACATTTTTCTTCATGCATGCTTTTGGTTTTCTACAGGTTATAAAGTAATTTCAGGTGTTTTACGTTTTTTTTATTTTTTACATATTTTTACATATTTTTTTATATAATATTTTTTTCAAATCAACTGTATTAATACACCCCAATTTTAAGCCAACTTTTATTTATTTGAATCGATTTATAATCATTTTTGTGTGATTTGAAATCCAAACTTTCGCTAATAAAGCGATTTACACAAGTAATAATTTTTTTATTAAAGCACATTTTTTTGCATTCTTCGAAAATACACTAATAAATTAAAAGTGAGATTTTGGTACTAAAACACTTAGTAAAACAAATCATAAATACAAAGTACACACCCATATTCGATTTGATAAACGTGGATCCGTACATGTTCAATTTCAATTTGAGGCAATTGTAAAATTATGGAAAGTATTCCTGGATTAGTTTTAGGTTTCATATTTAAATATTTTTAAAATGCGTGCATTACATATATAATCACCTGCTGTTCCTTTTTTATTTACTAAATTTTATATTTGATAGAAATTTATTACTTATTAATTACAAAGCTGCATATTCTAAATATTTTATTTATATTTATTGATTTCATGCAGCCATAAGCTGCGTAATAATTACTTAAAAACACCTACATGTACCGTTTTATTTGAAAACGGCCCATTTCGCTCCTGCCACTTCGCTCCTGACCCATTTCACTCCCAGGAAATTTTCGCAAACTTATTATTTTTGCTGGGACCAACCTCGCTCTTGGCTTATTTCGGCCAATTTTATAAATTTATCACAACAAAGACTTGTTTGATTTTTAGGTTTCGCTTAGGCTTAGGAAAATGTAGGGTTTCCATCTTTAAAAGCGTCGCAAAAAATGCGTTCTCAAAATTTACCAGGAACGAAGTGGGCCCGGAGCGAAGTGGCGGGAGTGAAGTTTTCTCAATTCGTTTTATTTATATTTGATCAAGATAACTACATAGGCCTA
Organism: Microlaimidae sp. YZB2_3; assembly: GCA_030248175.1. NCBI lineage: Eukaryota > Metazoa > Nematoda > Chromadorea > Desmodorida > Microlaimidae > Microlaimidae sp. YZB2_3. The sequence goes on from JASAMX010008539.1 coordinate 76,708, forward strand.
ATTTCTGTTTTTAACCCTTAGCTTTTTCTAATTATTTTAAAATCGCGAATCCCCAACTGTATTCTCATAAAAATTTATGTAAAATGATTTACTTAATGTTTAACAAATCTTGCAGCATTTGTATTTTATATTAAAGGTGCTGTATATTTATTCGAGGTATATTATTGTGTTGGTCTCACTGAAAAAAATTTATTACTTCAAAAATTAATTCCCAATCGATAACGTATTATTAACAAGAACACTGTTTCTTAAAAGCATATTTTTTATACATATGCACACCACTTTACAAAAAAAATTCTAGTTGACTATTATTATTAAAACTTTTTTAAAACTACGTTATAGTTCCAAAAAGTCTAAGTTTCAAGTTTGTTTTATCACTAAAAGTATTAAATAAATATAGTAAATTAAAAAAGAAACTACCAAACTACGTAGAAGAAAACCATTTCGCTTATTTTTCAATAAGAATTTTAAAATTATAAGAAAGTTGTAAAAGCACATCGTGCACAAAACACCAAAGATGCTGTGTGGTGTAAAAATACACCATATGCCAAATACCATAAACCAAAAATAATGTATGGTGCATTTTTACAATTTTCTTATAATTTCCAGATTTTAAGTTTAAAGTCTCTTAATGCGAAATGTCTCTTAATACTTTTCTTTTAGGCGCTTTTTTTAAAGTAAAATTGTGGTTTCACATTGATAATATCGTATAACAGCAAACAAAAACCGCATTCCAACTTTAGAACCATAGTTTCTTTTAATTAATACTTTTCGGAATCTAACCAAATATATCAAACTTAAGTTTTATCAATATTTATTTAATAAAATTGCTTTGTTTCGACAAGTGGTACATAAAAAATTTGTTTTAACCAAGCAGTATTATTGTTATTAATTCGTTAATCGTTATAAATTAATTTTTGGTGTAATACAAATTTTCCTGAGTGTGGTCTGATAATTTGAATGGTATTATATTAAATTTAGTATGGACCTTTAATATTTTAACTGTATTAGCGTGATTAAATTTGCACCCAAAGTTGATCCCTATTAATGAAAGATTTGTAAAATAATTATATTTTGTCGCGTTATATTTGGATTTTGTAATTTTATTTATTACATATGGAGAGTGAGAAAAACGGTGGAAAAAGAAACAAAATAATTATTTCAAATCTAAAGAGATTTTTTGTAAATTTTTAGTTATCTTGGGGGGGGGAAATGTTAAAATTTAAAAATTAAACTTCTAGAAAGCTGAATTATATTTGATATAAAATTAATCATTGGAATTTAATTGCAAGTTGAAATTCAGAAATATTAGATATGTAATGTAAAATATTAACAACTCAGAAAATTAATACATTTTATTGACTGATTGTGGTCAATATTAACAAAATTTAATGCTTTCCAGATTTTCAGATTTAAAAACAATTTTCAAATAAATTACATAGAATTTTTTTAAATTTTATGTTACATACTATTAATGAAGAACCATGCTTCGCAAAACTTATAGAAATTGAATTTAACGTAAAAACAATAATTCGATATTGTGTCTGTGCATATGAGGTGCAATATTCCAGCTGCAATATTTTAGGTTTTTAACCGGCGACATGTATATTAATTTATTTCTGATTTTATTTGTGATTTTTATACTGAGGTAGGAACTAAAAATCAACAACGCAAACATATACAAACACCTTAATAGTAAAAAAAATAAAAATCTTAGACTGAGATAAAAACTTCCGATCTTCATTTGTTCTAAACGAGTTCTCTACAAAACAAAACAAAACAAAAATTTCGTTTTTGAAAACTAAAAGTTGTCTTTTAAGTAATGATAAGCGGTTCTATCGGAGTAACATAGAGGTGTTGATTAATGATAACATCTGTGGATACCAACTTATCTGATGTATTCTTAGTAGTCATTTCGTCAACCTGCCACCAATTGCTTTAGAGCCCATCGTTATCAGTCGTCGCTTAAGCTATCACCAATCGTTATCAATTATCTATCCGCAAAAGAATATTTTCTTTTAATTGATTTCCACTGCCGCTTTCTTTGATCTGATGCCCGAGCCATACTACGATTAATTTGTTGGTAGCAGCACTCTAAAAGAAAGTTAAGCAGTTTAAAAGATTTTTAAATTATACATAATAATTTGAGAAATTTTTTCTCCATAATAAAATTTTACATAATTTTACTGTAATTCATACCTTTGATAATTTCAAACTCGACCATTCCTTTGTGTTTCTTTGTTTTCTTTTTTGCAGAAGCGATAGTAAATGACAATGCAAATTACCATAATAACAGAAAACAATGCAAGAATGTACATTGCCACCGCACCATCTTCCATTTTTACTAAAATACTCAAAGGTTATAAAAAATTTTAAATTCAATACAATTTTTAAATGAAACCAAAGCTGTGGAAATTAAAAAAACCCATTAAAACCCTCAATAGCAAAGAATTACTTATGCATAAATATAATTATTGTTTATACATACTAGCATAACAATGACTGTCAAACGACTGTAAATATAGAAAAGCAAAAACCGGACTCATGTCGCCTGCTTTTTTAAGGGTTAAATTGCACTCCGGATTTATAATTATAAATTTTTGAATTTTAAAATCATAAACATAAACAATGTGCGCAGAACTTGTAAGTGGATTTTAATAGAAAATTATTATTTTTATTGATTATACATTCAGAAAACGTCAACACTTTTTTCTGTCGCCGTCGCATAGAATTACTGTAAAAACATTATGGTTTCGGTGAATATCAAAAGTATATTTTATTACTTTTAATAGTAATTTTTTGCGAGGCTTAGTTATTTAAAAAAATAGAAAAAAATCGATCTCAGAGGTGCGGGAAAGGTGTTGAATAAAAAACAATTCCATGGACATCCTTAGGCTGGACAACACATTTGCACAAAAACAGGGCCCCTATGGACTTTGAATGTTAAAAAATTTTTTGACATTGAATTGGCTTGAACTTATTGGTTAAAGAATTAGTCAATTAAAAGCCAGAATATTATGTTTGTTTGCAAAACATTTTTATAGTGGACGCCGCATTTTCACCAAAAGGGGGATGGACCTTTCTTCCCAACCGCAGAATAAATTAGGTTAAATATGGTATCATTGCAAAGCTTGCAATTTGGGGAATGTCATAAAAGGTTAAGTGTTTAAAAAATAACATGAACAATTTTAATCTGGACAACACATTTTCACCAGAGGGGCCCCATAAATTTTAAAATTTAAATTTATTTCTATTGCTAGTTGTTGGTATTTATTATCAACAAATATTGGTAACTGGAAAGCCGGTGTATTCTGGTTGTTTTTTTTTTTGAAAAAATCAATATGAACATTTTTATGTTGGACAAAGAATTTTTTTAAAAGTTGGGATGTACCTTTCTTCTCAACTACAAAAAATAGTGGCCTAAATGATATATTATTGGAAAGCTTACAGCTCAGAGAGTGACGTAGGGGGGTTAAAATTAAAAAAATAACATGGACATCTGTATGCTGGACAAACCATTTTTACCAAAACAACGGAAAGGATCATCCTTGGTAACTACTAAAAGAACTGAGAAGGAAGTTAAATGAGATAGCATTGCAAAGCTTACAATTCAGGAACAAAAGGACAAAAAAAAAACCCACCCAGGCCCTCCGCCAGGGAAGAAATAAACAATAAACCCTCAGGATTGAGAAAAATAAAAAAAAAGTTTTCAGCGGTTATGTAACCAATTATTATTCAGTTGCGTCATGTGTTTCTCTGCACGTGATAATTTCTCAAAAAACGAGTGGTTACTTTACCACTCATCTATTTTCACCCTGAGAGAATTTATCTTTAATCTGAGAAATACAGATATAATTATTTGTCAGCCGTATGGCTGATGCGGGCTACTTGTTTCATAAATACTCTTTATAAACACTGAAACGTGTATAAAAAAAATCTTTGAAAATTCTTCGCATTAAAAACATAGCTACATAATAAACCAAATCGTTATTCAGTTATAAAACACTTAAACAAATTTACATTGAGTATTTTTGTTGTTGTTTATTTCAAAGGTATTTGCATATTTTGCCAAAACGCATTTGACTCTTTGCAAATACATAACATTTTATAAAATAACAAAACATAATTCCCCCTGAATTTTTGAAAGTACGTACTACTGCTACGTGCGAATGGAGTTATGATTTTAATTTCCTTTTCAGTAATTGGTATGACTGAACGGAACATGTGAGGAGTCGGGTTAACTATTAGAGTTAATCAGTACGTTGTTTAAAAATATGTTTTTAATGTTTTAATTTCTTTATTTATTCTTGAAAGTCTTATATAATAATTTTCTTTTTGATATGATAAATTGACACTTTAATGCGGTTTGATGCATGTCTATTTTCTACAAACTTATAAGTATTGACATTTTTTCTTGAAGTGGTCACTTTGTTTTGTATTGAATCGTATTTTTTTAAAAGTTCCGCGATCAAAAATTGGGGCCTAAAAGTCATAAAAATATTGTAAAAATTTGTTAGAAAATTTTTTTTACAAAACATAAGCACGTTTATGTAAGCGTAAACAAACAGAATTTACTCTTGAGAGACAAGTGGCAAGTGACAACGCGCTCGCACCGCAGCGACAAATGACAGTGTAATCAAAAATATATAGCATAATAATAAAAGAAAAATATGTGACTTTATATATTTTTTAAACACATTGACTGCTCTAAGTAAGAACTCTTGCGTCCTAATAAGAGCGCGCTCTTATTAGGGCCATCTGATGTGTTAATATGCTTCGTTTCTTAAAGGGTGGTTTATATTAGGGCCTGTAAAAGCTCTTATTAAGGAGCACGCTAATAAGATCACGCTTTAATTAGGGCGCGCCATTATTAGGTCCATATGGCCCTAATTAGAGCACGCCCTAATTAAAGCACCTATTGATTTCCAAAGAAAAAAAAAGATTATTTATAAGTCTGTTTTATGCGACTTCCATCGTCCTGTGATGGTTCAGTGGTAGTTATACGGCCTACCAGTTAACAAGTGATGGGTTTGAATTCCACGGACGGTTGATTTTTTTTTGATTTTTTTTCTTTACAAAAAATCGTCAATATTATTTTTTTGTTTTATTATTTTTGTTTTAATTTAACATAAGTAGCCCACCAAAAATAGTCGTTTATTTTTGTTATTGTTTTTAGAAATTATACTTGCGTTTGGTACACCATAACTGCCGTGGGATTAAAACTATACTATAGACTTATAAATGATCTTTTTTCTTTGAAAATCGATAAGTGTTCTAATTAGGGCACGCCCTAATTAAGTTCATATGGACCGAACAAGGGAGCGCCCTAATTAGAGCGCGCTCTTATTAGGGCGCACCTTAATAATAGCTATTACAGGTCCTAATAAAAGTCACCCTTTCAAAAACGAGGCCCTAATTAGCACATCCGATCGCCCTAATAAAAGCGCGCTCTTATTAGGGCGCGCCCTACTTAGAGCAGTCAATGTGTCTAAGAAATTTATGAAGCCACATATTTTTCCTTTAGTATTATGTTATATATTTTTAAATATATAATAAACGCGCGCTTGTATTATTGTTATTTTAAATATTGGTACGGGGTCTTTAGAGCCTTAAGCAGGGAACTTGAAGCCATCGAAAATTTTTAGGAACATGGAGCCACAAGCAATGGAAACTTAGAGCCTTCAGGAAAAAAATGGTTTGGGGTTAGAGTTAGGCTTCGCTTAGGCTTAGGTAAACGTTTAAGCGATTTTTATTTTTGGGTCCAAGTTCCCATCTTTAGGCTTCAAGTTTCCCACTTACGGCTCTAAATTCACTATTTTTGGCTCCAAGTTCCAGCTCCAAGTTTCCAAGGCTTCATCGACCCTAAATCATAAATATTTATTTTTATTTAGAACAACAGCAGAAACCAGCTATGTTTTTATACCATATACAAAAAATCTTAAATTTAGAACTTTGTTTTACTTAAATAATATCAGAATACACCAAAAAATCAAAAAAAAAATTTTAAACAAGTTTTTACTTTAGAGCTTTCACACAATAAGTTTGTTTTTGTGCTTTCACTTGCGACGAGAAAGCAAAGCAAAATTTAAAATTCAAAAGTTTAAAAAAACTACAGAAAAGATTATAAAAGCTATAACTACGAATGATAGAAAAATGGGTTTTATAGAAAGATAAAGCGATAGAAAAATGCGTTCAAAAATGAACCAAACTCGAATTGGTCTCAAATATACTTTTAAACACTGCTAACGCTATTCTACTAAATCATTATTAAATTACTTCGATAAATTGGAATTTTTAAAAAAAACTTTTCTACAATCATTTTTTTAAACTTCAAGTTACGTACAAATATTCGAGATAAAAACCTGGCCTGTAACCTAAAAAATTTCAATTGCAGATATACTTTACTCTTTTTTAAAAAATAATTTAGTAAAAATGATTGCAGCAACAGCTTCAATTTTCCATTATAGCTGACTGTTTTTTTCTTAATTTTTTTGTTTTCCTTTCGGCGTTTCTAAAGGTGACTCAAAAGGTCTGTTTCCGTTAAACCTAATGGCATTGTTTTAGAAAATAGCTGTTTAAATTATAGGAGCATTCGCATTTTTGTTTTGCTTAATGATGAATTCCAACCTCAATCCCCAAACTTTTACCATTTTTTTAAAAATATTAAAAAAACATTGTTGTGTGCAAAAAAATTTGCAGAAGTGAAAAAAATATTTAGCCAAACTTCTCAACTCGTTGAAATGGTTTTTGTATAAATCGAGCTATACCTGGCAAGACCGATTTGTATAAACTATATTAAAAGAACCCCTTTGTTTCACTCGTTTTTTTCAATATCCCAAAAAATTAACTTAAAATGTTGAAACGATATGTCATAAAAAATTATTAAGTCAAATAATTGTTTATTTTAAGCATGTATTATTAAAAACTTGCACAATTATAACCTCAGATTAAGTATTTTTCAATTTTGTATCAATTTTCAGAATAGAAAAAGAACTTTCCATTAAAAAAATATTCTCTGCTAAAATAGTATAACTGCAATAAAAATGAAGTCTAAAAAATTGTCTACCTGTAGACATTATTGCATCCAGTTAATCAGTTTTCACAGCTTGCACTAAAAACATTTAAATTGTTAAAAATTATCTAAATGAAAAAAAATTATGAGACAAAATTATAAATGACATTAAAATGAAAAACAAACAATTACATATGATATCATTAATACACGAATAGCAAATCACGTGAATTGCAATATACACCAGCCTTTAAAACCTATTTAAGCTTATTTTAAAATATTTTCAAAAATTTATATTTTAAATACTTTAATTTTGATTTATATTATAATAAAAAATATGTTCATAAAATAACATTTCAAAAGACAAAAAGCATTTCAAAGCAGCAGTAAAGACCTATAAATGCAAAAATATATGAATTTGCGCTTTTATAATATTTAAAGCTGAATAAATTAGAAAAATAAACTTCATGTAGGATAAAAAAAATTGGTGGTCTCTAAATGCTAAAATTAAAATAACAGTTGTTGCAGGGCGAAAAACTAACCAGAATCTCACCTGATGTATCTTCTGAGTTTTCAAAGTTGACTAACTGTTACCCTGGATTTCATTTAGGCCGCTAAAGGCTAAAAACCATATATAATTTTGTAAAATACAAAGTTTAAGAAATATATAAAGCATACTATCCACACGTGAGCATTGGCTATTTATATACGTTAAGAAGCCTTTTATCAATTGATCATTGGTCAGTGTTTTATATATTTTGTCCGTAATAAAAACAGTTTAAATCATAATTTATGTTGAAAATATTCGCTCCGTTAGTAATCTCCTAGGTAATACCAATTACAAATAGTGATACCAAAACTATATAATACTGATATAGTATTTTTATTTTTAGTGATGCTAACGTTAACAATTTTTCCTTTTTTGTGCAGTTTTTTTACAGCTGACACCATGTTTGGGTACGTACGCTCGGGGTGTTTGAAAGCGGCTAGGAAATCAGTTTTGGGACTCAATGAAAAACGGAAAATTTCCTACAATTCGTTTAACATTTTAGAATTTTAAAGACCCTTAAATGGAGTGTAATATTTGTGATTTGTGGCTATATGTTTTGAACCGTGAGAATAAAAGTGAGAAGAGAGCTAAAATTTGGATTTAAATATCAAATATAAATTTAAAATTAAGGTCTTTACGTTCATTGAAGATTGATTTTTTCTCAATCACTCATTGGATGAAAGTGATAATATAGAGTCATAATGCTGTGGAAATCTTTAACACTTAACAACTTCAATTTAAATCGCAATGTTTTTATCAGCGTAGTGGAGGCTTAAAAACAACGATTATGAAAATATATAATCTTTTAGTCTTACTACTTTAAAAGATGAAAAACAAATACTTTACAAACCACGAATTACGATACCACGATACCAAATTACCGATATAAAGGTTATAGTGACTTATAGTAATGACGGTTTCGTTCCGGTAATATTAAAGGAAGAACGTATTCTAATATAAAATATTACTTAAAAAACTTTAACGGCATATTATCAATATTGCATAATGTTTTTGGTAAAAGCACGGTAATTTTATAAAAAAACACATTTAACACTTTTGTCAGGTTTCTAACTGGCGAATTACCAACAAAACGTAGATTGAAAAAGAAAACAATTTAACAGCTTTTAGCCCCAGGCGCTAAGTTAATTTAAAATCATTAACTTTTGAGTAAAAGCGATGTTAAATTTTTTTACTTAAAACCTTTTAAAAACAAAATGTTCTGAATAAGTTGTTAATTTTTAAAATTACTATTTTTTAATATAATATATTGAAAGGTCAATTAATGTATTCAAGTTCAATAATTCCTGAGAACTTTTTATGTTTAAATTAATTTTATAGTTTAAATTATAAGTGGTTTATATGTTTGCAGTTTTAAAATTGACAATGACAATTTACTAGAAAGTCTAATAATGTAATTAATAAAAATAGCAGTAACTTAACAACAATCGACACGCGATGAACAAAAAAAAAGATGGCGTATTTTTTAGGATTTTAAATTTGGTGAACTTTGGTCTGCCATTTTTGGGAAAACTCTCTGCCAGTTTGGCAGAATCAATGGTGGCTGAATAGTCTGCCATTTTTAGGCGATAAAAATTTAAGAGAGTAAAGGACTTTAACGTCCGTTTAGACTAGTGATGTGTCCCGGAGCTCCGAGCTCCGGAGCTCCGGAACGAAGCTCCGCTTTTAGGAGTTCCGGAACAACCCCCGGAGCTGCGCCCTATTTTTGTACTATTTTTAAGGCTAAATGAAAGAGTGATGCTATGGATTATTTTGTCAAATTTTGTTTTTGTAATCTAAATTTCTTTCAAAACATAATTAAAACAATAAAAATAGTTTTAAAAATTTATATAGAGTATCTTCAAGTGTTTTTCAAGCTTAAATATGCTTAAAATCGCTCATTTAAGGGGCGGAGCTCCGAAACTATATATTTGGAAGGTAGGAACATCACTAGTTTAAACCGGTTAGGTAACATAAATATATCTAAGTCTAAGGAGGTTTGAGTTCTGCTTAAACCAGTTTAGTTGGTTACGTAAGTATAATACCTACGACCATAGATGGGCAGGGGGTGGGAGTTAAACGCCCTCCCCCCACAAAAATCACAAAAATGCCGACACTCGCCCTAAACTTAGGGATGCTTACAACTGTGTCCGGTCTGATCGCCTCCTTTCGTTGAACACAGTTTTTTTAATGATTTTTCTTGAAGTTCAGTTCTGGTTTTGCCTGTTTCGCAAAATAAATTAATTAGTTCGTCTTCAAAAAACAAAATTACAAAATCTTAGTCCGTCAAGTCCAATGTATAGGTGAATTTATTTTAAGCTTAGTTTGTCCAGTGGTGGTCGAAAAAAACATAGAATAACACAAATACATTCACAGAGACAGACAACCAAACAGTTTAATTGTAAATAGCATTTATCAATCAATGTTCGCATTATTGTGGTTAAAAATAATTAGATATTATAAACAAAAATATATAATGCTATATATTATATTAAGGAAGAATATGACACTCAGTCTCAGAAGCGAAACGATTTGGTGCCATTTTTGAGCACTGCCATTAACTGTTGTGCGCATAAAATGGCAAAACAACTGTTCCTATTGAGGCATGTGTCGTGTAAATGGGCATGTAAATGGGAGTCAAAAACGAGGTTAGGACTAGGCTTTTCGGCACCGTGGGAAAAAATTTTCAGATATTACCTTTAAAAAAATCACAGAATGAATTTCACTAATTTTTCCTCAGCGTTCATTGTCTGAGGAGGTGATTTCTAAAAAATTCTTAATTTTAAATCTTTTTGGTTGCCTATTTTGAGGCATGAATAATCAAATAGGTTTGAAAAAAATGAGAGGTATTTTGAGCAAGGTTTTTCATAATATTTTAAAATACTTTACATAATCTTCTATTTCTAACTAAAATTATTTTAAAAAGTTTTTTAGATTAAAATTAGGATTTTTTGAAGTTAAAAAAGCTTTTAAACTGAAAAATTATTAGCTGGAAAAAATTTAAAACAGCCTTTTATACATTATTTTTTTGATATGTTTCTGTTTTTACACGTCTGCTTGGAAAAAATCCTTATTTATGAGTTTCAAATAATATTAAGAAAGCTTGATGGTGTAATAAAAACTTTTAAATGTCTCAGAATAATCAAAAAATAAAAAAAAAACACTAAAACTGAGTGAATTAATCTATTTGGGGATAATGGGGTTTTAGAAATATAAATAAAAAATTTTTTCTGACACCTGTTTTTGGCCTTTAATACTATTTTCGCTCAAATAATAAATTAAAAAACGTCCCACTGTGTTAGCGGTTCATTTTCAAAGTTGTGCTAAAAAAAATTAGAAGTAAAAATTTATGATATAACACTAAGTTTTTTGGGGCTCGCCTAGAAAAAATTATACTTAGCTGTAACTTAAAAAATGGTGTCAGATATACATCTGACACCATTGGTATTTAAGGTGATCCACCTTTGGTAATATGTATGTGCTTTACTTACATATTTAGAAGGCAACAAGAGATAAAAAGTGGAACCTGAACAAAAGTTACGAAAGTTAATCCCATTTAAAACGTCGCTATGAATGCTAAAGTTAAAAAATCAAAGGGAAAAGCTTTGTTAAAATTTTTAGGAAATACTCAGAGAAACTTGTTATATAGTAGACTATTAGACTAGGACCTTTCTTATTTGATATTGCTAAATAGTTTTGTTTTTTTAGAGTCAAGTTTTTCGCCGTATCAGTTGCAGTAACAGAGTTTAAAAACATATTTTTAAACTGATAACCAAACGTTGCAGCCATGTCATTTTATTAATTTGGTATGAATTTACTGTTTCATTATCTAGACGGATACAACCTTTTTTACGACTTTTTTTACGTTTAGACGTATTTTTCAGACAAAAACCTATTATCCTCAAAACAAAATAAGTGTATTTTAGTCGTAGTTTTGCATTTATTTACTAATTATTTGTTTTTTAATTATATCCTATAAAAATAAATTAAATATAAAACGCTAAATTGCATGTTATTTATTTGATAAATTAGCATAAAATTAAGAAGAAATCTGGAGTTCTGAGAATCACTGATTTTAAATGTATTGATAATAAATTTTTCTTTATTTTTGGCTTTTAGGAATTGGAATTTTATATAAAAAATTTCAATAGTCACAATACTGTTCTTCTGATTTGGATTAATTTTATAAAAAAACAATGCCATAATGATGCCATCTGAAAGAAGGTTAATTTAGTTCTGACGCAGAATTTCGACTATCAATGACATAAAACCGGGGGTGCAAGATAAGAACGATTTACGGAAATCACTTTTTTGCATTACTCAATTAAAGATAAGTGTCTTTTTGATTCAAATGAAGAAAATGATTTTTTAGAAAATTTATTCATTGAAGTGAAAAGACAAAAACAAAAATGCTGAAAATTGAAGTGGAAGGACAAAAACAAAAATGCTGAAAATATGTTAAAAAATATTTAACAGACATAACATAAATTACCTCAAGGTATAAAGATATTTATGAACATAGCAACAAAGTTTTATATATCACATGAACAGCAATGGTATTAAATTAAAGCATAGAAGTAAAAAAAAATGTCCAAATGTGTTTTAAGGTTTTTTAAGTTTAGTAAAGTAACGGACCTATATAGCATAACAAAAATTGGGTCGGCGGTCCCACCACGAAACAAAGTTTCTCTCAAATTAAATGCATTTTTTGTATTATTTTTGAAACTGGAAATACTATATACAAATAAAACATCTACTCAAAAAAATTTAGTGGTCTTTTTGTGTTTAATTAAGCATAACAAAATGTTTTTTCTGATTAAATAAAAAAATTTACTCATGAGAAGTCTTAGTTACGCTTAATGTAGCTCTAAATAATGGCAAAAATTAACCAAAAATACTTGAAATTGTATTAATATAGTTGTTTAATCTCCGGTTTTTTTAAAAAATTTGGTAAAAATCTTTGGATTCATAACGAATTCTGATTTCGCGGCGGGACCGCAGACCCAAATTTTTGTAATGCCAGGTAGGTCTAGTGAGAGTAGATAAATAATGTGTTTTTAATGTTTCAAAAAAACAAAGACCAATCGGAAAAATTGCATCAGTTATGTTCTTTGTACTTTTTATTATAATCCCATTCTAATAAAATCCCTAACATGTTGAAAAACGTTTTAAATACAATTTATAAATGAAATTTAATAAATCAGTACAATTTATAACTTTTAATAACTTTAAATAGTTTTGTACAAAATTGTTATTTATATGTGATTCTTTTTATAAGTATTGCTCGCTGTTTTTTTTTAAATTTCAGTTTAATTTATCATGTCACCGAAAAGCTACTGCAGATATTCTCTTTAATGTACGACTAATTTTCGTTGTGTATCGTACGTTTTGTGAGGAAAACTTGTACCCACTATAAATATAAAAAGCAACGACTTATGTTTGTACTGTGTAAAGAATATAAAATTCGTAGTTTGAAAATTGCAATTTATCAAAACTTTTGCTTACATAAAAAATTGTTTTCACAAGTAACTGCGGTTTGGCAAAGCCTCCTATAATAAAAAAGCTTAAAGAAAGATTGATGTTTGGGAAAAATTGTAAAATATTTGATCATATGACTTTGCGTATGAGACTTAGTTTTATCACTGTTAATTGGTAAATCTTAAAATACAATTATAAAAAAATCAAAAAAGAAAAAGGTATGATTTTAGATATAAATAAAGATATCAAAGAAAATTAAATTTGATTTAAAATTTAAAAAATCAATTATTATGTATACTTCAAGATAGTTGAAGTTTTTCTCATTTAACAATATTTTTGGAATAAACACTACTGTACGTAAGTTTAATATTAAGCAGGAATTATGGGCAAATAAAATCTAGACATTTCAGATTACAATACAAAAAACAAAAAAAAAAAAGATTTATTAACTTATAATAATATATTTCATAACTTAATTTTAACTTATAAAATTTTAGCAAAGATCTTGGAAGAGAGAAAAAAACCCAAAACCCCCCCCCCCAAAAAAAAACCCCCCAACACCAACAACAAAAAAAAAAACAACAAAAATTTACAAAAAAAAAAAAAAAAAAAATAAAAAATAACCCACAAAAAAAAAAAAAAAAAAGATAAACTTATTTATAATATATTTTTTTGTATTTTGCTAATGATGAAATTTGAAAATTGATAAAGTGCTTCGAAAAATTTTTCGGCAATAATAATGCATTAAAAAATCTTAACGTCGGCTTAAAAATCCGACTTTTTTTAAACATGGCGTGCTAAGCAAGATAAGGATATTATTGGAAGGTCGTTTGCACATAAATTAACAGCTAACAGGGCGGGTGTATAAGAAAATTAGTTTTCAAGTGTTCTCGGTGGGCGTAAAAGCCGAGTGGAGGAAGCTGACAGCTCTCAACCTAATCTTCCGATTTATCAATGTCCCCTATCCGCTATTTGTCAAATTTGTTTTTTGTGTGGCAGATATGAATAAAACTTTTTTCGCAGATAGTTGACGACGGTAATTATGAAATCGTAAGACTGAAACCGGAAATAGGCGCGTTAAAAAACGGGTATTCTAAGTAATTTAAATTCGTGAATAGCAGATAAATTTGGATAAGAAAAAAGCTAAGGTAGCCAAAATGTAAGTTTTATATTTCGTTTAGTTCAGTCCAACAACCGGTAACGGACCAGAAAAACAAGAGTTTAGAACCAGACATTAAAAATCCGAAAAGAAAAAAACGTAAAACCAAGCAGCAAGAATAAGAAGGGTTAAAAAACCAATAATGAGAAATACATAATAACGAAAAACACAAAAAAAGTCAAGGTTACCAAAAAGCCGCAATTTTTGGGACTTAAGAGCCTGACTTTTTGGGACCAAAAGCCACAAAATATTGAGATTTCGACTGTGTTTTGTTTTTCATAAGGTTATATAACATAACATTGTTATAAAAAATACATTAAAAAATTTTTAAGGCACACGGTGTTTAGAGCCTTAAGTAGGAACTTAAAGACGTCAAAATTTTTTTGGAGTTTCAAGCCGCGAACAATAGGAATTTGGAGTTCTTAGGAAAAAAGAAGGTTTGGGCTTAAATTTAAACTTCTTTTAGGCTTGTAGGTATAGGTTTTAGCTATTTTAGCATGTTTCTTTAACTGATTTTCAATGTTTACATTTTTTCAAAAATTTTTACGAAAAAATTAATTTAAGTTTTTTATTTTTTGCGGGACGTTTTCCCAATAAACTTTTTTTAATTTCTCAGGTTCTACCTGTTTTATAAACTAAATGCATTCCATTATTTACTTCCGAAGACAAAACACGAACGAACATTTTATTAAATAAAATTTATTAAATGATTTTTTACTTTTTCATGGTAGTTAGCTCAGCATGCTTTATATTGCTGAAAGACAAAAATAATAAAATTATACAACATTAAAATCACGTGTTTCTGTGCTTCCTCAAACATATAATGTACAGAAATAAGTATAATAGCTTCACGTCATCAGCGAAACTATTATACTTATTGTACAATTATAATAAATTAATAAATTATTTGTTTAAAAAATTTTTGTAATAAAATTAAAACATAAAAAAATTTTTACGGGAAAAAAATTAAAAATTGTTTTTTTTTCTAATTTGAAGTCGTACTTATAGAGAAATTGAAGCCGTCAATAATTTAGGAAACTTGGAACCTCGTAAATGACTGAAGCACAAAACAAAACGAATATGATAAATATAGATTTTTATTCAGTTAAAACAGTGGGCTTCAACTTCCCTGATTCGAGCGCTAAGTTCAAGCTTTAACTTTTTTTTGTTATTTCAAGTCGTGTCTACTGTTAAACCCGTTAAGGAAAAGGTGCCTGATGATTGGAAAAACATGTTTTTACCTGCTTCCTACCTGCCTCCATCGCAAATTTTGCTGCCTTCAACTTGCCTCCTCTCTACTTTTGAGGCAAGTTAAGCTGCCTTCTATATCTGCCTCCGTTCTAAATTTCCCTGCCTCACCCTGCCTCCTACCTGCTTCCACCCAGCCTCCTAACTTCCTCCGACGCATTTTAATATGCAGTCTTCTGGAGGCAGGTAAGAGCCGTTCTTACCGGATTAAGGTAAATGTTAGTTTTATAAGACTACCCGATTGTGCATGGATTGCATTTTTGGTCCAGTAACGAAAAAGAAGACAGCGCTCATGGCTTTAATTGCAAACTTTATATCTCTTGATTGCTAAATTTTTGTGTAAATGGAACTTTATGGTAAGCCAATAATGTTGAGTCAATAGATAAATCAAACCGAAATTTGATAGAAAAGCCTATAAATAAATTTTCTATTTTTTTTAATTTAAATAAATCAATAAATAGTAAATAATAAATCTAAAGCATATACAGTGTAAGTACAGAGTCCTTTAGGGCTGTCTTGTTGATGATAAAAATTGAAATTGTTAGCTTGTTGGATGGCGTTTTAAGATAGAAATAAGTAGTAAAATAGCTTTATTCTACGTTTCAACCTGATAAAACACAGGCCTTCGTCAGGAAATCTAAAAAAATATATAGTGTTATGAATTAAAAACAGACTAAAACACGAGAAAAAATATTAAAATATATAAAAAATATAAAAATTATAAGTTTAAAAACTCGCGCTTTACAATTTAAATTTTTTTAATAAAACTTTATAGATATCCGGTACTAATTTACATATTTCGGTACTATGAATATTTAGAAAATTGTTATTGTCCTTATTAGCTGATATAAAACAAGCTTCTTTAAAACGAAGAACAAAATAATTATTATCACGCGCCAGAAACTTTGTAAAACTAAAATTATGTCCAGTATAATCTAGAATTTAAAGAAAGCGATGAAGATGCGGAGTCTGTTGCACTGCTCCTTGCTGCTTTTACGTGTTCTGAAAGAAGTTGTGAAAAAGTACGTATTGAAAGTCCAATGTAAAATGCACTTCAAATGTCAAATAAAAAATAATAAAAGAAAAAAATAAAAATTTATAAATATTCTGTAGATTTTTGTATATCGAAAACTGTTACACTGTAAGAATCTTAACGTAAAATGCAAAAATTAAACTTATACAGTATATCCTAATTTTTAAGTACAAAACTAAAGCAAAATTTTATCACGAATATAATAAAACGAATGATAAAATAGACGGTAAAAAAATGTTAACTGATATACTACTGCCAAAACACAAGTGCTTTAAATCTCAACTAAAACTTATCTTTTTGGCACTTTACAAGAGAAAAGCGACAAATAAATCAACCTTTTTATTATGGGAATGAGTTAAAATTTTGTTTATTTTAGAATGGTTTCCCACCTATGAAACAAAATTTAGTAAACTTTTTGGAATGAAAGTAATTTAAAAAGACTGCCCTAAAATAATAATTAGAGAAAAGAAAATTGGCGATTTAAAGTGGATAGAGCCCGGAAGCTTAAAGCTGGAACTTGGAACCAAAAATATGGAACTTGGAGCCGTTAGTGAGGAACTTAAAGCCAAAACTAAAAATTGCTGAAAGCTATACCTAAGCCTAAACGACACCTAAATCTAAGCCTACAACATTTTTTTCTTAAAGACAATAAGCTCCCATTGTTCAAAATTTAAAATTACCAAAAACTTCCGACGGTTCTAAATTCCCTACTTACGGCTGTAAAGATCCGACACCCTTTTTGGCCTCATAATTGCCAAAAAATGATATCTTTATCACATTAAATATTTGTAAGGTGATTATAACAGTTTTGTTAAAAAATGAACTCAACGAACTCATCAGTTATGGATGTTGTATACATGCTTATGTTTTAAAATTAAGAAATTTTTATCTATAAAAAACCCTTTAGTAAATTGAATCTATTTCGTAGAACAGTGGTTGATACGATGATGTGACTTGACTCGTATCGAACGGCGAAAATAAAATAATAGTTTCATTCAAAATTTTTGTTTAATACAGGCAAAAACATTTGTAATATTTCTTAAAATTAAAATATTCATTTTCATTTAAACAGAAAGTGGTTAATTTATATGACTACGCAAAAAGTAAATAGAAGCGTAGAAACTACGTAACTACGAATCATACAAACTTGGTAATATTTTAACTTTTTAATTACGAACCTTTAGCTTTTTTCTCCTGAAAACTTTGGGCAAATATGAACCGGACTATTTAGATCTTGATATTACTTTTTTAAATACTAGTTTTCTATCTAAAAAACCTAACGATGCAACAGCGGGATGTTATTTTCTATTATAAATAATGATGGAAGTTATTTATTTTTTATACGCTTGTGGCTTTTAAAAGCTATAAACAAATATTTAACACAAAGAACTCATTAAAAACGTTTTGGTTTTTACTAGATATAAAAAATGTTGCTTATAAGTAAATATTTTTAAACATACATTAAAAACGTTTTGGTTTTTACTGTATAAAAAATGCTACCTATAAGTGAATATTTTTAAACGTAAAAATAATTTTCATAAAATTTTAGTAACACAATTAAAAGACCGAAACTATCCAGAACACGGGACAAACTGACGTTTCATGCTAATGTTTACGTACATTTATTCTGACATTGCGGAATATATTTACCCTAGAAAATGACAGACAGTATTACAGAATAAAGAGTATCTCGGAGGAAACAAAAAAAAATATAAAAAATCATGAACAAAAGATGGTTATAAAACTCGGCCTGAAGAGCGAATTGAACATTATCACTCTTGATAATTTTTACAAAATAAATTTTTGAAGCATATGATTTTTTTTTAAATAAAGGAAGTTTACAAAATTTTAAATTACCTAGCAGTTAACCTAAAACTATTCCAATGCATCAATACGAAATGCTCTGAAACTATTCTTAAATAGATTGTTCAAACCAAGAATCTGTCACAAAGTATTTTGGCATAGTTTTTTCACAAATATCAATCGCAGTAAAACATTTGGGCTTTTAACACGTTTGTTTAGAAAAACAGCAAAAATTCAATTTTATGTTACCTTATTATACTTATATATTAATTTATATCATTATTATATACAATTTTGATATGATTTATTGAAATTAAATTTAATATTACACCTAAAATATAATGAAAACTAAAAAGTTTAGTAAAAAAACTTGTTTTGGTTTAATGGAATATAATTTTAAAAATCAAAAAGTATGTACAAGTGTATATCACTTTTTTACAAAATTTATTTGCATTAGCACTGGGAAAAGCTATAGAAAAAATATTGCTTTAAAAAAAGGGGAATTCGGTTATGTACTGTATAAATTTGATCTTACATAAAATGATATAGTTTTTTGCATAAATTATTCTAAATCCTCATAATTTCAAAAAAATGTTAGCAATTACATTTTTCTCACTCACATAATTTTTTGTACAAAATGGAAATTAGAAATAAAAAATAGTATAAATTAATATATCCACTAGATATACTAGAACACTTTTGTATTAGTAAATCAAATGAAAATTTTTTTATTCTACTTATTTGATGATACTTTTTTTCACAAATTATAGTTTATCCATTTGCGGCTTTACACACAATTTTTATTTCAGATTAATTTTTATAAAAATACCCAGATTCTAAAGAAATCAAGCAAATTAATAGTACATCAATTTTGATAGAATTTTTCAGAAAGAAGGCCAATACAAATTTACATTTTTTGCCAATAAAACTTTATTTTTTATCATTTTTCAATAAAATATGATATCTTACTGTTTGCCAATAAAATTTGATTTTTTTACCATATGCCAAAAAAAATTTAATTTTTTAACGTGGTTGTAATTTATTTATTTAAATGTGGACTATACACGCGAAAGCTTAAACCCTGTTTAAGATACGTTTTTACGTTTTTGTTTTTTTTTGTTTTTTTGTTTTTTACTTACGTTTTTTGTTTTTTCAAAATGAAAGATTTTCGGTCGTAAAATTTTGTGAAGTATTTCCTTGAAAAGCAGCTGCACATTTTTGCAACTTTTATTAGCTTTTGTTGCGGTTCTTTTTTCCCGTTTAAGTTTCGTTCCACCTAACTTGATAAATTTGCAGAAAAAATTTACTAAACTCGAATGCCACCAGGAAACGTCAAATTAAAAAAACAAATAGTTTTTTATTGAAACCCCTCTAAAATTTTATTTTCAAATAACTTAGCATATTCCAAATGACGCTGAGTTTCTGATAACTATTTGAAACAACAAATTTTTATTAATACCAGTCCATGAATAAGCAATTTCGGTTTTAAAAAATCTCCAAACAGCCAATTTCTAATTATGAGAAATGGATGAAACATTACTGAAATAAAAGAAGCTTTTCTAAATTGTAAATCGAGCACTATTTGTTTATTTATACTGAATTTTAAATGTTTTAAATTCAATTTATATTTACAAAATTGATATAAATTTATTATTGTTTAGTGGTTTAATTTTAAAGTAGGTAAAAATAAAAAAAAAACACAAAAACTGAACCAAAATTATTACGAAAACCAAATGTTAATTTACTTAGTTAAAAAAACGAAAAAAGCAAGTATCATTATTTTTGCCCGTTTAGAGATTTTATGCAAAAAATATGATTTTTTAGACATTTCGAAAAATTAAAAATCATAAAAAACAGAATAAATTTAGAATATTTTAATGGCAGGATGTTAGTGTATCGAGTGATATCTCGCTTGTTTGATCTTATACTCGACAACGCAATGAAGGATTAAGCCTTAAACCTTAAAAGTTTGAATTTAATTTAAAATATTTGACTTAAAAGCAAAGTATATGAATTAATATATACAATAATAATTTGATTTTTAAATCATAAATGGTGCTAACTTTCTCTGACCATTGTAATATGTAAGCTTCACCGCGGTTAACTCTACGTATTACCTAGATCATACCTAGGTGGTACGTAATAAAATGTGTGGTTAAAATTGGCATAATTGCTGCCGTGCCAGCTTTAATCATTTTGATTTGAGCGCTCATTGTGCAGCGAGTAAAGAATCAAACGAGAATCAAAAATTTGAGCGAGCAAAGAATCAAAAATTTAAATTATTCTGACTTTTTTCTGGTTTTTCTTTTAAAATTTTCAACAGGTTTTGTATTTTAAATATGCAAAAACTATTGCAATGTGTATTAATAATAAAAAAGCATTCAATTTTATTTTTTCGAGAAATATTTAAACACAATTTATGTTTTTATTTCAGAAAAACACCTTCTAGAAGACTTGAAAATGGAAAGAGCATAAACGAGGAAACTGGAACCTGGAAAAATGAGAAACTTGACACCGGGAATGAAAAATTTGGACCAAAAAGCTTAAATCGCTTAAACTTATACCTAAGCATAAGTTTAAACTTAGCTAAAATCCATTTTTTACTTTGGTCTTCAAATTCTCAAAAGTTTTTAAGGCCTCCAAGTTCTTTATTTACGGCTCTAGAACGTTAAACGGATCTGCCAAATTTTTAAAAGCCTATTTTGGGGCTAAGCACACAAATTCGAACCCCTCTTAATACCTTGCACTACGGGAAACTTGGAGATTTAAGTCGAGAACTTGGCGAGACAGTTTGAAACGGCTAAAATTTAAGCCTTTTTTAACCAAATTTAAATCCAACGCTAATTTTTTAGAGTTCTAATTTAGTTACTTTTAGTTTTGGGCGGCTTTAGTTTTCCTGCGGCTCCAAAGATTCTGTACCTTTTCACCAAACTCCTTTTATTACTGATTTTCATTAAACTTCGATTCGTAAACTTTGAATTAACTTGTAGATAATGTATCATTTGGTTAGGAAGATTTCGGATCTGGAGGCATGGTGAATTTTGCAAAAAAACTTTTAGTTTTTTCTGATATTTTTTATATTGTGTATTAATTGCTGCGAAATTCCTTTGGTGCGTTTTAACATTTAAAAAAATTATATTGCTGAAAAGTCAAATCAGATAGTTTTTGTGACCAAATATTAGCAATTTAAAACTGGACCTGATAAAGATAAAAAGCTGTAAATGTGGAAAGTTTGATAAATATTTAATTTGTTGGTTTTGATAAACAAAATGATTTTTAAATCATTACTACTATTGTTTCGAAACACGTTTTTTGACAGTTAAAATTGCATGCAAAAAATTTGACAATCGCCCCTCCTACTGGGAAGTGTTCTTTTGTTTGTGTAATTGAGTAATGATTGGTTTTAAGCGCGTAATTGGGGGGATTTGGTATTGTTCACTTTGTCCGGATATGACTTTGGCCTGTCAAACTTTGTCGCGCTTCCGCTCGTTTAACAATTAGTAAAGACACTTTTGCTCAAATTAGCTGATGGCGCCAATATGATATGGGTCAAAACTAAATGCCATTATTACCCTGTCTGTTTTGACGAGATTAATGAAAAACATTAAATACAATAAAATATGCACCTTTAAAACACTTGATAAACGGTTGAATTATCCGTGAAAATGAAGTGGCAAGTGAAGTCTTAAAAAAGTTGCAACGTTTAGTACCATTTCAATTGATCATTCCTGTCAATTTTTGGCTGTTTAACACATTAAAAATTTTTTTAAGGAAAACAAGATATAAATTTTTGGATAATTTTTAGTTGATCAATGATAAATAACACAAAAACTAATATTTATTAAACTAACTATGTGGGTAGAATTGGCTTTCGATTGGACAGAAAAAATCATTTATGATTGATCATATGGTGTTTATGTTTCTTGTGTGTTGTGTCAAAATTCGTTATTTTTTTAAATATTATTTTTCTCAAGAAATAACGTTTTTTCAATATCAAAACATGTTTGTTTCATTACTTATTTTCTTAATTTTTAATTGTTTTTCATATATTTTGGTCGTCATTTCACTAAGTTTTTTCACTTATATGAGAATAACTCATTTTTTGTTTTTTTTTTGTGTTCATCAATAATAACTTGTATTGATTAATATTAATATTAATGATATTAAATAACTTGATTGTATCGAATTCTTGTATTGATTTTGCAAATTTTAAAGTTAGCACCAAGAGCTGGACTAAATAAAATACTGCTAAAGTGCTACAGATACATTTCATTGTTCTTGCTCTTTGTTTCTTCTGCCACTTTTAATGGAGGAAAAAGTTATTCAGAAGCCCGTGAAGCGTGTGAAGATCCATTCCACTCCATGCAGAAATCTCCCACTTACCCCACTAATTACTCAATTAGCAATTAACTCAGTCAGACAGATGGCAGCCACTGTGGATACACACTGGGAGGAGCACTCACGGGTCATATACTGCCACAAATATGTGTTTACTTAGTCTTTTGGGAAGAATTTTTGTTTCCTTTGTTTGATACAATGCTAACATCCTCTTGATTGGGTAACCTCTTGACCCTCCGGGGCTAAACGGGACAAAAACGCATTCTTATCCGAACAAATAGGCCCATTTTACGCTTGCGCAAGCCCTCCCCTGCCCTGAAACAGGTGAGCGGCCCGAAAAAAAACGCATGAAAAGGCGCCCACAGAAGCATATATATTAGAATAACAAGATAAAAAACCGGGAATTCGTACCGCGTTACCGATTAAAGTTATACCAATTTATTGATAAAAGCTGTAAAATGTATTTTCAATCTTGTTTTTTGTAAGCTGCATATGCGAGATAATGGATTCAGATCTAAACTGATTGTTTACTTTCAAAAAACCTTTTTGGGAAACGATGATTAAAGGGTGAATTATAAACGAATGAAATTTGACAACAGTTGATGAAAAGCCAGAAAAAACTTTTGTATCTATTCCGTCGGAGTATCCTTGTGTGGCACGAAAGAAGTGCCGCAGAAATCCCCAAGTCTATGAGTTGGTCTTCGTGACTCAGTCTTTTCATCTGAGAATAATAGATTGTATTATGAAAGTGTGTATTTGTTTAGAAACAGGTCGTTTTGGGGACCAGTCCTCTTTTACGCCCGCTTTTGAAAGTTCAGGCAACCGAGAGGTTTTGAATAACTTCTGTTTCTATGCCCTTGTTTGGCCAGACTTTGAGGCGCTGTTTACCAAAAACCCGTTAAAAACCGGCTGGTTTTTATACATTTGCCGAATGACGCAAACAAGCAATTTTAATACAGGTCGCCATTCTGGATTTTGCCCATAATTTTTTATGCTCAATTGTTGCCTCCCACGTCGGTAAAAATTATGCATGCAGCGGAAGCGTGTCGCTTTAAAAAACACAACTATAGTTTGTACAAAAATAGATGAGCTATTAAATATTTTTCAGTGAGCATATTTTGCCAACAAAAGGGTTACTTTAGACGACAATTGTTACAGGGTATAATATAAGTTAAAATCAATATTTTAATACATTTTTCGTATAAATCAACCGTTCGGTTAAAAAGATAAACTAACATAATTTTTTTCAGTACTTTTATTTTGGTACAGACTATAGGCACCTTGCACTGGAACTCAGCTTATACATGAAGTATGCAATAAACTAGCGAATCACCATAATGGATAATTACCATATCTCCTACTTATCTTTCGTAGTATGCAGATCTACCCTCGAAAGCGCGCGAAATTTCGATCAGTTGATCTGCATACTACAAAAGATAAGTAGGAGATACGGTAATTATATATTATGGTGACTCGCTATGTTTATTGCATACTTCATGTATAAACCGAGTTCCAGTGCAAGGTGCCTATAGTAGAAAAGAGGTGACAGAAGGGTTAAAATAAAATGCATAAGTTACTAAAAAATTGTATTAATTAACATTAACATTAAGTTTAAAAACTCACCAGAGCTTTATAACCGACAAATGTAAAACTATTTTTAAGTAATATATTAAAAATAGGAAATAAATAAGCAAGTAATTTTTTAAATGTATTAAAATATAATTTTAAAGTAAATTTTTTGTGAGTTCTGGTTATGTAATTTACTAATTAATGGGTTATAATTTTTAATATTTAAAAATTTATAAGATAGAAATATGATTATTTACATGTATATTATATGTAGTTTTTTTTAAATGCTGACGGGGGAACTTGGAGTCAAAAATAGTTGAAGCCAAAAGTGGGGAACTTTTAGCCATAATTTGCTGATGCTGAAGCGTCGTTAGCTAAACCTCTCATCATGGAAGTATATCCGGCATCCAGCACGATATTTACAATAATTATACGGTGATGTGCGGTTTTATCGTAATTGTCGCGCATCATGCCGGCCGGATATATTTACATGTTAAATTAAAAGATGAGTGCTTTATTTTTGATTTGTTGATAACTAAAATCACATATCAGATATTAAATTTAATGGGTATAGTTGCTGTCAAATACAACATCATAGAAGTCCAAAAATAACACTCACAGTAAAATATTTGCTGTAAAATTACGCAAAAAAATAAAGACAACTGTAAGATAATTAAGGACTTTATTATTTTTACAAAATAAAGCAAATAAAGTCAACACCAAGAAGAAAAATTGCATATAATTATTTTTAACAAAAAATTTATTATAATATTAAATTGAAGTGAACAGTTTTACTCAATCGCAACTACCAGAGTGCGTAATTATTAATCCTTTTTGTTTCTACATTTTGAACTGTGAAAAACAAACAAACAAATACACCAGCTTTTAAAGTGAATCAATTTCTGAATAGGGAAATTGGGTTGTCTGCCATCTCTAATATTTGCGACCACCCCTTTACATATAGCGATGATGTAGCGTTTTTAAAGAATATGGTTCTGTAGCCCCTATTGAAACGGCGTCAAATGGCTAACTTTTGATAAATATTTGAACAAACCCCCCGGCACAAAAGAAGGACACCCATTCTTCGCGCTTGATATATACCGTAGCCACTCTGCAATTGAATCACGATATACTTGCCATTTTAGACTTCACTATGTAAACAGACTACCGCCGAAACATGGCTCTGTTGGCAAATAGTTTTAAAATATTCCCACATCCATCTTTTTCATTTCATAACTGGCTCTTTTCACTTTGAAATATTTTGTGCTTAAGGTAGAACTTCACAGTTTTTTTTTTGACGACAAATCTTTTTGAATTACATCTTACTATACGTAGTTTGACCTGCTGATTCAATTTTTGACATTCATTTTTCTGCAAAAAAATGCTATCGTCCACAATCATCAAATAACATCAATAAAATACATGTCAAAAATACAAAACATGAATAAAGTTTATTACCAAAAATATTCTATTTTTTCATTTTTGATTTAGCGTATCTTAAATAATAAAACATTTTTATAAATTAAAAAGCTAAAAAATAAAAAAAAAATTTTTCGGCGTTAAAAATATGGCCGAGCGACTACTCGAAGCCATGGATCCGAAGATCTGAGCGCGACGTACTAACCACTAGGCTATTGGGTCTTGTGGATTTTTAATTAAAAGGAGCTTTTAAAGGAATGGTTTAAAATGTAGTTTCTCGGCGTCAATTAAAAGAAAATTAAACGAAAATTAAAAAAAAATTGATTCGTTATTTTTAAACGAAAGTTTGGAAATAGTTAGATATAGGATTTTACCATTTTTTTAATTATAAACGATTAAAAAAGGACTTCAGGATTTTTTTTTACTGTATATTTTTGTAAAAAAAGACTTTTTTGCAATTTAAAAAAAATCCTGAGATCATTTTGAACCCAAACCACCTCTGAAAGTTGCCCCCTACATTACCTAATTTATTATAAAATTTCGCCCAAAAATAACGAATCAATTTTTTTTAAAAGGCCTTATTGTGGTTTTCAGAGGTAGAATCCATGGACATCTGTTGCGAACTGGACAAACTTTTCGGTGATGTTTTTATAACCACTGGATAGCACAGATTCTTAACTTTTTATAGCACCCCACTTTTATGGGCCAAAAATTAATATTTATAATGATATGCGACTTGTAGTCCAAGTGGTCAAAACTGTGAAGTTCTACCTTAAATGTTCTAGGGCGAGATTTGCAATTGATTTGTTGCAGACTATTTTAATATTATAAAGCTGCGAAACAATGTTAAAAAAGATGCTGTAAGTTACACCAATGATAATCAAACCCTTTCGGTTGCAAAATAGTATAATAACAGAAAATAAACTTAGTTTTAAGCTTATGATATAAAAAATGACTTTAAAACAATCAAAGAGTCGGAACTTTCTACCAAACCCTGATATTTAAAAATTAAGATAAATGTGATAAAATTTAATTTTGCAAACTTAACAATTAATCTTACTTTTGTTGTGGTCTATAAAAATTTTTGTTGACTTTTGGACTTAGTAGTGCTGTTTTTATTAAATTAAATATTTTCAGTAAAAAATAATTAATAAGAACACAAGATTACTATTATTTCACGCCCACAAAATAAAAAAAAATCCACACAAAACAAATTTTTTTCGTGTAAAAAAACGCAATTTTTCTGCCCACTTAAACCCATAAACACGTAAACCCATACTTCTGATTTTGTTTCTTAAATGAAACAAGGTAAAACAGTTATTATGGTTTATTCGCTAAGGATGTAAATAAATATTGTAAGAGTGATATTATTTGTAGATTATATTTTTTGTGTTCTGTTTGTTATGTATTTGTAAAAGGACTGTTAGAGGTAATTAAATTACTTCCGCGTATATGCTGCCAATTTTCCAGAAGACCTTTTTCAAACTATTGTTTCAAGCCCTACGGTAAAAGTGATTACATTTGACGCTGGGCGGCGATAAGCGAAAAATGTTAGCGATAGGAAGTTGTTAAAATATTGATTCGGGCACGGGGCAATTTGCCCACCAATCGGAAGTCGCGTTATCACTGGGGGAACTTCTGACAAATGATTTACGACAGCTTTCACCGTCTTCAGGGACGGAAGTTTGCGGGACCCGATATTCTAACGATTATTACTATAATCATTTCCGACCAAGCGCGATTGAAAACAATTTACTGCTTTATCCCATTTACGATCCGAACCGCCTTGTTCGCAGATGATGCCATGGTCTCTTCATCAGACCTTCCAAAATATTCTGAAGCTTAGCTTTTTCGAGTTAATTATTCAACGCTAAAGTTAAAACAAATAAATATTATTACATGTGGATTTCAAAATACATAACCTGTGCATTTAAGCCCAAAAAATCATTGGCTGGGGCCCAATTATTATTAAAAGTAGTGCTAAATACAAAACATGCTACTTTCATTAGATAATTTTTATGCTTACATATTCCATACCAGTTAAGTTTTACGCAAAATACTTCTTTTTAATTTAAATAGGAAAGATCGGTCTAAAAATGTACCGAGCGATGGAAATGCAATCGAGAAGGAGCTTATAAAGTTTAAAAATAGATAATTTTAACCTAAAAACGGTTCGTTCGCGTTGTAAAAAAAATGACTAATTTGATTAATCCATTGTACTTTTTAGTTTGCTTTCAGGTCAAAAACAGTTTTTTTGATATATTCCAAATTTATTGATGATAAAATAGGTTTTTAAAATTTTTATTACAAAAGATTTATTTTGTAGAAAAATGGCCTTTGCTGTAACTATAAAAAAATTTGCAATTTCGCTGACAAGGAAAGCTTTAAAACCTAATTTTTCAAGCTTCTTTGTAATTGTGTTTATACTGCAGTTCTTAATTATTTGTGGAAAACATGTTTTTTTGTAGTTTTCTTAAAATCAAAAAAACAAACAAACAAAAATTGTGGTTGTGAAGACCCATCGTTCAACTTTTATCTGTGGTTGATGTATCATTTTATAAATTAAAATATTATTTTCGTTGTTGACAAAATTTAATGGCGTAATACGTTAGAGCTACCAAATAGGATTAGAAATATGTCTTAAATGCCCATGTAATTCCCAGTAAATTTAAGGAGTCGGGTAGCAATTATCTTTGATTGCTCCCTTTTTATTAGGCTGACCTGAGCCACTGACACAACTGATATTGATAACACAAATGTTTGTAACCATGCAAGGTAAATATTTTTTCACAATGTCAAGCAGGGTTTTCTGACGAAATGAATTAGTTTCGGAAGACTGGAATTCAGCAGCCTTACCGCTATACCTGCGGTTATCGACTGGTTTCTCGAATTAAAAAGAATAATATATTGTTATTGCTGTTCCTTGCTGAAAATATCTACGGAAGTTAGTAACAAAAAAAGGAAACGTATACAATGTATTCGAGATATGCACGACTACCGTAGTTTAGAATAATTGCCCCAAAGATTAACATATAAGAGAAATACGCCAAAAAGTTCTGTTATCAAACAATGTATTGCTTTAGAATAATTGCCCCAAAGATTAACATATAAGAGAAATAAGCCAAAAAGTTTTGTTATCAAACAATGTATTGCTTTAAATGTATGATTTTAAAATAAGTCACAATAAAGCTTACAGTTTTGGTCATAATTATTTTTGTATCTATCAGAACAGCTTAAATACTTAAACTTAATTTTGAGTTGTGGTGTGAAAAAATCTAATAATTTTTTTATTCTAATAAAAAACACAAAAAAACGGTGAAATTTTTGCACAAAATCCAAAAAGAAATTATTTGGACCAGCAATTTTGTTTTTGGTGAAGTAATTGCATGAAATTTTTAGTTTAGTTTTAAATAAACAATTAATTTATCTTTTTTAGATAAAAACAAATTCTAAATTAAGGCCTGTTCACATTTACGCACGATGCACAATGCACGATGCATAATGCACAATGTACGATGCACAATGCATTATAGTACCTGTTCACACTTAGGTACAATGCATAATGCATCAAAACGATTTTTCAGCAAAAACTATGGTTAAATAGGTTTAAAATGTTTGTTTCTCTTATTAAAAAACGAAGCCTAACAAAAAATAGCGTTGCTGCAAATCCAAGTTAACAAAAAAAACTCAAATTAACCGATGTTCGGATAAACTATCCTGAATATTAGTCAGAAAAGCTAAAAAAAGCCAAAATATAGTTCCGAAATCCCTCTTTTTTATTTATTTTGCATAGAATTATGCTTTATATTGTATTAAACACAAAAATATGTTTTAAATTTTATGTATAATGAAATGTGAAGTCGTTTTTCCAAGAATATTTATTATTTGATTCGTTTTTTAAGCAGAAGAGTTCTCAACATACGTACTTTGCGAAAAAATGCGTACAAATTTTCAAAGCGCGCTGCTACTTGCAGAAATCTTGGAACGCCGTTCCAAGTCCGATAGTGCATTGTGCATTGTGCATTGTGCATCGTGCATTGTGCGTAAGTGAACTGTGAACACCTATTTTCAGAGTTTTAATGCATTGTGCATTGTGCATCGTGCATAAGTGTGAACGGGCATTTTAATGCATTTTAATTTTAATGCATTTTAACAATTGATAAAGATCAATTGTTAAAATCTTTCAACGAAAAGTTACCAACAACAATAAGTGACAGCCTTTCGGAATTTGAGGTTGTCTATTTAAAACCTGAGTTTTACAGTTTTTAGTATACTAGGATCTCCAAAATTTTTGGGGTGTGTCTCCAAAACTTTTAGGATTTTCGGTAGGAGGTTTAACCTCTCAATCTTCGGCTTTCCCCTTGTCCAACTGTGCTAATAAAACAAGACAATAAAATTTAAATTTAGGCATTCGCTGCTAATTTTGCTGCCTCCTGTTTGTTTTTACTTTACCAAAGCTAGCTGCGACACCGTCCTTACCAGAATATTACCATATATTAAGAAAAACAGTGTGCCACAAAGAAAACAAATCTTAATTGTCAGGACTTTATTCAATTTCTGGATTTATTTATACGCTAGTTTTTTTAGCAACAACACACGGTTTTTTTTATTAGATTAATCTTATTTTTTTAATCTGAAAACACGTCTGCAGTTTAAATAAAACGTCGGTCAATGTAATTCCAAAATTTTCCAAAATATTTGGAAAGTGCGTTTATAGCTTGACTACAGCTTTTGGTTAGTACTTTTAAAGTGCGTTTTGCAATTGTCTTCGCGTTCGCACTCGTCTATTCACTTGGCTGGCGTTGTCTGTGCTGTTATATCAGATGATCATTAGTTTTATGAAATTCCTGAATTAAGAATATGCTTAATTTATACCATTGATTCTTGGTTTTACAAAAGCAAAAAAATTTAATTAGATATATTTATATTAAGAGTTATATGTAAATCTACACGTATATAAATATCGTTTCCGTGTACAAATTATGAAATATTCTGTTTTAAAACATTTGTTTATAATTTATTTGTAGGTTTACAAACGTTTTAACCGGTTAATACTATTTTTATTTAAATATTTCTAAAAATAGAATTTTTATTGTCAATTTTTTGCTTCACCTTACTATGTATAAAACATTGCTTTTCCTTGAATTATAAAATAAGTGGTTCAGCAAAGTAAAATCAAGTTTTACTAGTCATGTCATCAGCGACACTGTAAACAGACACTTAAGTTTAGGCTTCGCTTAATAAGCTTTTAAAGCTTTATGGTTATAAAACTAAAAATTAATGTCCTGTATAGACTATTGTTTTGATGCTAACAAATTAGTCTAATGTAGCTGTATGCTTCCAATAAAAACAGCCCTGAACATTATTACAGGCTATTATGTAGTTACAGCTTTGTCATAATACGTGGTTTAATTATCATGTATATATCCAGCTTTATAGTCAATTTTTAATAAAATAATTTTCCAATTAAATCTTCACAGTTGTCACACAAATTATCGAGATATCAGTCAACAATAAACAGAATTATTTTCAAATATGATATTTTTAAATAATCGTAAAAAATCTAATTGCTATTTTTTTAAAAACAAACAAATTACTTTTGAAAAGCTTTGTGACAAAATTGATAAATAAAACATATAGACTTAGTTTTTATTCAACGAAAT
Organism: Microlaimidae sp. YZB2_3; assembly: GCA_030248175.1. Classification (NCBI taxonomy): domain Eukaryota; kingdom Metazoa; phylum Nematoda; class Chromadorea; order Desmodorida; family Microlaimidae; species Microlaimidae sp. YZB2_3. Next base: position 107,977 of record JASAMX010008539.1, read on the forward strand.
TAAATTGTGTTATGATTTTGATACTTATCGCTATTTAATTGAATCACAAACAAAGTTATATGCTACTTAATTAGCTTTTGATACTGAAAATATTTTTCCAAAAAGTTACGCTTTAAATATTATAATTTTTTTTTGTTAAACAGTGAACAGGAACTTTAAAAGTGAAAAAAAATATTTTTAATTTGATACCATAAAGACTATATTCTTTTTTGATGAATAAATATGAATTCAGAATAATAATAGTAGATATTTTCTTTATTGTCCAAATTGCCGAAAATTCTTAAAAAGATCAAAGTGTTTACTTATAAACTCGTTTATGCGCATAATATACTTCTTTGTTAACGCGTGTGCAGAGAAAAACCGTCAAGGAGATCTTTGTCGAACAACTGTTTCATAACAAAAGCCCACATTTATCGCGAAACATAGAAATTCTTTTGGTGTTTTGGAGGCTGAACCCATTTTCGTTTTCTGTATTTTTTAATACTTTACTTGAGTCTCGAATACAGCAATTGTTATGCTTTTTATAATTAACAAGTCAAACTTAAAAATAAACATAAACTAACAGAATGAAAACAAAACTAATTGATAGAATGTTTTCTGTAAAAACCCGATTTTTTGCTTAAAATTCGATACATAATTTTGCATTTTGTTCTCGTTTGACACGTGAAACACAGCATCGAAAATGGGTGGAGATGTGATGGGTATACCTCAACAAAATTAAGTGTAAAGTTCAGACTGACACGCTTTTCCGGTTTAGGGTCGATGGAGCCGAGGGAACTTGGAGCCAAAAATAAAAATCGCTAAAACCTATACCTAAGCCTAAGCAAAGCCTAAAAAAAATGAAAATTTTTTTCAGTGGCTCCAAGTTCTCTACTTGCGGCTCTAAAGACCCCGTACCCGCTTTTCCATGCATTCGAAAATCACTATACTTTTAAAAAAATACAACTCAATATAATTTATAATTAACGATTTTTTATATAACAGCCACACGTTTATGCTTGATTTCCCACATTTGATGATATTTAAAAAAAACTGCATTGTTGGATTTAAATAGCATATAAAACGGATATCTTACAAACAAGAAATGGTATATAATATATTTTAAATGTATACATTTTTTTACCAAACATACATAAATGTAAAACAAAAAAAACCAGTTAAACTGGAATAATATAGAGTATTCATGAGAGGATTACTGTTTAATTGTTCATCATTCGACTTATATTATTTGGAATTACAATATGGATAAGTTAACAACTAGCGTTAAAGCCGTTTATTTTAGTTTTATTCATACTTTTTTAAACTAAATCAAAAACAATTTAATTTATCAATTTTTAAAATATTTTTAGTTGTCTTAAAATAATTTTAAGGGAAAAACAAGACTTAATTAGAATTTTATGATGAAGGATATTCTATATAACAATCACTCGTTTTTGTTCGATTGTTCATGTTTAATTTTACTTTTTACAAATTCTCATTACAGCATATAAAAAGATATTTGACCACCACACACCGTTAGCATGTATATTGTACATTTGTAAACCACGCATAAGTGTAAAATAAAGTTTGTAAACTTGTGTAAACGTGGCATAACTTATTGTTTTCACAAAACTATTACTGTTTTTCAATGTCGCATAAGTGTCAAAACAACAAAAAAGGTAAAAAGCATATTTAATGACTCCCGGGTTGAAACATTTCTGTTACGAAAAAATTTGAAACGTGCAGTTTTTAACTAGACACCAACGAACAAACAATAATGTCTACTATATACGGACCTTCTTGACAAAACGAAAATTGTGGTCCTTGTATTAGGTCATTAAATGTTAAACATTCAACACTTAAGATAGTTTTACAACGAATTTGACAATGATTTTTTCTCACATACGATTTTTATTAGATCTACATATTGTTTCGTATTTTGATTACGAATACAATTTATTTATGACGAAAAAAATATAAATAATGTAAAGTTAATATATGTTTAGATTGATTTATGCTAAGTTATTCTACAGTGATTCATTAATATTCAAAAAAAAAAGATATCTAGCTAAAATATTAAGCAATTATAAAAACACAAAAAATCATAAATTTTTATATCGATACTAAATGTTTGTTTGTTTTTTTGAAAAATGCAAAAAAAGTGTTTAGGAATTAAAAGAATGTGTATAACTTGAAAAAAATTTTTCCAGTTATTATAATGTTTTGATTGTTTTACAAAAATTAACGCATTTTATCCTTTAAAAGTTAAAAAAATTTTTAAATTCTATATATAGATAATACTATATTAATTTATTAATTAAAATAATATATTAATATATTTATTTTCAAAACTAAATTCTAAATTCATTTACATTATAATATATATAATTTAAAGTTATAGTAATATGATTATATTTGAAGCAACTTGAATGTTAATTTAAATTTTTTTTAAGACCAGAAAGTAGATAATGCAAATAGGTGTGATCTTGTTTATACCGTGACACTTACTTATTGTACTGCAGTTTTACAATTTTGAAATTAAATTGTTATAGCTAAGGTTAAAACCATATCTGTATGTCCCCCTAAAAGTGTATTGGAAACATTAAAGACCAAATGTGCTTTTGTGCAAACATTAAAAATTGATACATTTGTTCCAAATTAATAGATTTGATAAATAATTGTTCAAATATGTATTTAATCTTTTACAATATCAGTGTATGCTTGGACTTTTGAGTTGTATTGGTATCAATTAGTCGATTCAAAACTGCTAGTTCACCCAATTTTATTGTATCAAAAATTTGAAGCAGCTTAGTAATAAAAAAGTCCGTCTTGTTGGGTTTAAACGATTGTAAACACAAAAATCTTCAACTTTGGTAATGATTTTATGGTAATTAAATTAAATTCTATCAGAAAAAATATTTTAATGCACTTTGAACTAATTTTTATTTATTTTACAAATATTTGAATTTAATTTTATGAAAAAAATTATATTCCAAAATAGCAGTACGATTTAAATTCTTATATTGCTCTTAATTTTATAGAAAAACTTTTTTGATCTATTTATTGCCTAATGAATCTCATAAGCAGTTGGTATAAAAATGAATACAAAGCTTATGATTAATGAGTTCAAATTCAAATCTTAAAATTAAAAAGAATAAGATTGTTAAAAATTGCAATTATCCTATAATTTTCACTGTGTTTGGTTAAAAATTTTTTCCAGTCTTTTGTATGAGTACAAAGTTAAAAGAGTCTTTTTTACAGACAAAGGATAAAAATTTAAAGTGTATCAGAATACAGATTATTCTTTTTTGATATATAAAAAAGGAGAAATATCAAGTTTTCTAATGTAATACTTTAAACTTCTTTAACTGCACACAAAGGAATCCAGTTAATACTTATTATACTGTTGTTGGAGATTAATTGTATAATCTTCTTGCGTTATGGCGTCAAAAATCAGGAGCCGCACGCCAAATGTCCACCCCCCGCTAACTCCACGGGCGACCGACTGCTACCGTAATTGACGATGTGCGTAAACACTTTACGCGCATTAAACGACAGAAAATAACTCTCGATTATTAATTGGGCGCGTTTTGTTAAAAATTGCTTTGCATGCACTGAAATCCGAAAAGAAACAAGCAAAACTTTACAAAAACTATATTAAAATGTATGACAGTTATATTTTTAAGTGTAATGGTGCAATAATTATAGTTTCGTACAGCAAAACAGAAGATAAAAAACGATTGGAATTTTTTAAGTGAACAAATTACATGAAAACCAGCAATTGAACACGGTGTACCCTGGGCTAAAACTTTACAAAATATCTTTAGAACTTTTTTAACAAATATTTACACCTTTTTAAAAACAAATTATTTGAATTGCAATTGTTAAGGTTTTAATTTATCTACTGATACTAAAATTTAAGATGTAAATTTATCATTAGCTTTTTTTTAATAACTACATTTTAAGTGTTTTCGCATTATATCCGTTCAAATTGCACATTCTTGGGAAAAAAAATTGCGTGCGCTCCAAAGTTATGTTATAGAATTTACTTTGAACTGATTAAGCTAATTGTTTTTTTTAATTAAAAAAAAGTAAAATGAATATTTTGAGTTTAAAGATAGATATAATCATTTTTTAAATAATACTTTTGGTGATATTTCAGCTTTTTTCCTAATAAATATAGTTGGTTTTTAAAAACATAGGCTTGTAATTTTTTAAATCTCGAAAATTTAACAAAAACAAACAAAAAACTTTATTCGTGTGTGTGTGTGTGTCAATAAAATTATTCCGAAAAATTTGTGTGTATGCGTATGTTTTTTTAACAAGCATAATTTACAGAGAAGGCAGCAAAACTACTATGAAAAGCGTTAAAAAAACAAATTGGATTGGGGTTCGTCGATTTTGCCCCATCGCTTTGAAGTGTTGGCATTGTTCAGACAGATTGACTGTCATGCTGAGAGGTGGACAATGGTTGAACAAACAGTTCTCCTCCCTCTAATTGATGCGCAGGGCGGTTATAATAGCCTCGGGGGGTCTTTACAAGTGTCCATGACTGCCACTGTCTCCGGGGATTAGACGCGTTACCAGGCCTTCTTATCTATCGTGTTTTCTAAACAAACACCGGGCCATTAGGACCCGCCTTCCTTGCCCGCCCATTGGCTGAGCCGACGAGCGTCATCCAATCAGCAACGCGTGTATACGAAGTGAAAACGAAATATCAGAGAGCGTGTTTTCTTTACAGTTGACAAACTGAGCGAAGCGAGAAATTGTCGTGTTCCAATCGAGCTCTGTTTTTGCCGTTAATAATCATTAGCCTTGATTAGCGCGACGTGGAGATATAAACAGTAAAACAACCTCCTTTTATCGCTTATCATAAAAGCTCCACAGGGGTCCTAGCTAGCTGTTATAGCTAGTTAATTTGTCAAATTGAAAACTCCTGCTTCTGTTCGCTATTCCCCCGTCGAGAATCCAAGCTTGCTGACTGGGCTGACTTTGTGAAACTCGTCGTCAAAGTTCATTTCAGGAACCGGCAGTGTTATAGCAACATGTTGAATCCGTACGCTTTCAATCAGCTTCGGCAGGCGGCGTTGAACTTTCAACTGGGTCAGAGTCCGCAGTCGGTCGGTGGCGGTCAGAGTCCGTTCGGAGCGGCTCCGAACCCTTACGCGGCTTTGAACCCCTACGCCGCTGCTCTGGACCCGCTTTTGGGCTACCGTTTCGGCCCCGGCGGGCCCCGGTTCATCCACGAGGAGCCCAAGCCACAGCACAGCTACATCGGCTTAATCGCCATGGCCATACTGAGCAGCTCGGAGCAGAAGATGGTCCTGGCCGACATTTATCAGTGGATCTTGGACAATTACAGCTACTTCCGGAATCGCGGACCCGGCTGGCGGAATTCCATCCGCCATAATCTCAGTCTCAACGACTGTTTTATCAAGAGCGGTCGCAGTGCCAATGGGAAAGGGCACTACTGGGCTATACACCCGGCGAATGTCGAGGACTTCAAGAAGGGCGATTTCAGACGGAGGAGGGCACAACGAAAGGTAGGAGTTATTTTTTTTTGTAAATATCAGTTAGTTTAGTCTTTAGGCGGCTATCATTCAGATCTTCAGCCTTTTATTGTGGAATTCTTTTGCTTTGCGGAGTGAATCATTAATTCGTCAACCATTTTCGTCAGTAGTTTTTTCTATATAGCGAATTCCAATGACGAAATTAATTTAAAATAAATTTTTCCTAAAATAAAATCTAGTAATATTGGTAATCAGTGGCGTTTTATAAGAAAGTGAAATTGTCGTAACAAACTTGTCATTTTTGTTTCATTGATCCTTGAAATATTTTAGTTGCGGGAGACAATCAAGATTACAAAGAATTTTATGTAATAAGAATATATCAAATAATTTTATTGTGGGAAATTATATTGTTTTTTAAACGTTCATTTAAAAACTTTAGAGTTTTCAAATTTTCATTTAAATTAATCACATATTTTTCTGCACATTTATTTGTAACATTTCACGTATTTTTAACTTCCAACTAAACAATAGTTTTAATAGCTTTCTAAAAAATAAATAGACTGACAAAAAAAATTATATCTTATTTAAGAAAACAGTGATGTATTAACACAAAAAACACTATTAACCTGTGTTTTAGTCTTACAATGTAAAAAAATTGTTATCAATCGGCTTTTTACTCGAAATATATGATATATAATTACTCAAATTTTTTACCGCTGCATATTATCTTTTTATAACTCATAGTATATTATTATTTTTGAATTTTAACAAAATCAAAGCAAATTTTTCCTCGATTTTTACTCTATGGCCATTTTTGAAATACAAAACAAAAACAAATAATTTCTTTTTACCTTGTCAAACATAAGATATTTCATATAAAACATATAAATAAATATAAGTCAAAAGTACTACTAAATTTATTTGTGAATTAGCGAATGACATTTTTGGTGTAGTTTTCTGTTGAAGTAGTAGAAAATTTGAGGTTTTTAAGTTTAACATAATTTTCGGAATTATCAATAGTTATTTCAAAATCTCACGTGTGTTTCATGAGTGTAAAATTTTTAGTTTGTACCAAAGACATGCGCAGTAGAAAAAAATTTAGTTATAACTTAAAAAGCGAGTATACGAAAACCTATTGTGCGTAACTAGCATATGGATTTCACTTTAATAAAAATTCACATTATGTGATAAAAACTACCAAAAGTTTTTTTTGTCATTGTATATTTTTTGCTTAGTTGAGATAATTTATGTTAAATTTTTATGTATACATAGAAATTTAAAACGATATTGTTGAAACCATTAAGGGATTTCAAAATTTCAGTTAAATATTGTGCCTCCAGTCTTTAATAAAATCTTGATCTATATTTTGTGTGCAGCATCATAAAGAATGTTAGTCTTTATTAATATCATGTTAGCATATTCTCTTTAAAATTAATGGGATTCCGCTAATTTTTTTAAAGTGTGATGAAATTAAAATCCCCTTTTTTCTCATTCGTTTTCTAGAAAATTCTTATTTCGTGGGATTATTGTCGTGAAATTAGTGGGATTATGAATTAAATAGCAAATTTGTTAAACACGCAACTAATTAGAAACTCTTGAAAATATAATTTGTAAACATGATTTGTAAACATTAGCATAAATACAAATGTTACAATTTAAACAAATTAACCCGTGATTTGGTTACTAACAGGGTTTTTTTTCAAAGTTTACGTCATGACGTCTTAAAATCAATTTTTAATATGGATTTAAATATGATTTTAAAATAAAGATTTTGATTTTTGATAAGGTTTCGATTATTCATACAGTCGTGATTGTAAACAACAATATAAGTTTATTCGGAAATTTTGAAAAAAATTGTTCATCCGAGCTGTTTTTAAGTAATAAACAAACGAATGCTTCAATTTTTTTCTATAACCTATTCAGTCGTATTTAGCTAATCCTTCGGTTTGCTACATTAATATATGAAATAAATAATTTGTTATTATCTGTAGTTCCAACATTAATTTTAAACAAAATTTACTTATACGAATTTTTTAGACTAATTTCAAGAATAGTCCTTTAAAAAATTTAAAAAAAAATTAATCCAATCATGATTGTGTTCCATTATATATTTGTATATAATTTTTTTTTTTATTTTCTATAATACAAAATGATTTTTTGCAAAAAAAAACATAAAGAAGGTTTTCTAGTACATGCAACTTTCTGTGTATTCACTATGGTTTTTTTCTCGCAACAACGTATTCTAAAATAGTGCACAAGAAATCACATTATTGTTGTAAAACTGAAAATGTTTTAAAAGTCGCTTTCCACGAGCCTGCAGATAATAGCAAAAAAAACTCATGTGTGTGGGTTTCTGCTTTACATAATTTCTAAAAAAATTTAGTGTACAACATGAAATTTTCTGTAAATTGATAAAATCAATTAAATTAAATCGATGAAGCTTGCTTAAGTATATGGAAGTCATTTAAGATTTATTTATAACAAAAAAGCAAAATTTGTACCGCTACGTTTTATAGTTATTTAATTGATAATTTAAATTATAAGTTAATGAAAATTTAAAAAAATAGTGATTATAATCAAAAATATAAGTAAAATAATGTTTATTTTAATAAGAATAAAAATAAAAATATTTTTTCAAAAGTATTATTACGTAATTTATATAATTTATCATTTAGCAAATGTAAAAAAAAGATTAATAATAATGTTAAATATTTTTGTGTCAAAATTAATGAATGTAATTAAAAAGGCATATTTTGAATAAATTAAGAAATCTATCTCCTTTAGTATTAAATAATTAATTTATGTTCGTAATATGGTGTTAAAACAAAACCGATAAACCATAAAGTTAAAAATCAAATTTAGATTTAAAATTTCCAGAAAATATTAATTTTAAAACATCTGAACAGTATTTTTTTAGCTAGATTTAGTTTTTGGATGCGGATTCTTATTTTTTACCACAAAGCAATTCTTGATTAAGTGTTTTTAAAGCTAACTTTTAGATCAAAATGTGTGATGCCACTGAAAAAATAACAAACCATCTAAATTTGACTTTCAGATCAGAACCCAGCGAAACAAAGAAATTGTTAAAAAGCGTTTAGGTCGCTGGGGCCTTAGAGATTCTGGTCTGAGAGTCTTATTTTAAGCCAATTTCTACAGGACCGGGTATCATCTGTTTGAGTGAAGTTGCCTAGTTGCCTAAGTTGTTTGCCTAGTTGCCTAAGGTCTTCGCCAGCTGAAACGTTTTTCAACAACCTTACTGGTAGTTTTCACATCAGGAACCTCATAGTAGGTGATGTATTTTATGTATAGTATCATTGTCACTTCTTTAAATTTTAATCGTGCAAAAATTTCTGAATTAACATTAAACATTAATTCAATAAAATGTTCGTAAAAAATTAATAGCTTATTTTATTTTTGTAGGTTCGAAAACACATGGGTCTTTCTGTACCTGACGACGAAGACGACTCGGACGAGTCCCAGTGCAACTCTCCGCTCACCGGTCAGACCAGTCTGGGTCCCATGGGTGGCGGACCCAATCCCTTCCCGCACGGTCTGAGCCTTGGACCCGCGGGTCTGGCGGGTTTGACCACGCCCCATCGCCCCCCGCCCGTCGGCCACCACCCCGGTCTCTTGGCGCCGCAGCTGCCGAAAGAACTGGACCCGGCGACCGCAAGGAACCTTTTGGTCTCCTCCGAACCTGGCCGGTTCCCCAAGGACTTGGACCCGACCCAGGTGAGCCCCGCCGGGAGTTCCGGAGAGGGTTCCACCACCAGCTCCTCCAATAACGAAATTAGTCCGCCCTCACTACCACCCAAGAAGCGCAACTTCGACATGGCCAGTCTGCTACAGCCGGAGGCCAGTAAGAAGGCCAAGTCCGAAGCCCCGGAGACCCCACCGCGCAGCCCCGCCGAAGCTCCGGAGACCAGTCCTCCGCCGGCCGCCGACACCCAGCAGTCCCAGGCTCTTCCCAGACTTCCCGGCTCCGCGGCTTTTTGGCCCCTGGGCTTTCCGCTTGCTGCCCATCCGTCCAACCCCTGGGCGGCTCTCCAGTTCTTTGGCGGCGGTCAAGGGCTGGGAGGACAGAACCCATTGGGCCCGGCCGCCAACCCGCAGGACGGCCTCATTGCGGCCGCCGCCAAAAACCAGCAGCAGCTGATGCCGGAGCGCACACCCAGCCCAAACGCCGCTCAGCAGTGGCAGGAGACTTTTGCAAAGATTATGGCCAGGAGCTACCAGGGCAAAGCTCAACACCCCGCTCAGCTCCCAACCGCCCCGGGACACTTCGCTCTGATGCAGTCGCAAGGAGTAGCCAATAACGGGGACGCAGAAAACTAAAAAAAACTTTTGTTTTTTTCTTCTGAAATATGAATTTGTTGTTTGTTGAATGAAAATTTGTTGAGCGTTTTATCAGATTTGTACATCAACGCACAAGAATAAACAATTATGTGCCGGATTATTTGAAGTTAAAATCAAGATTTGTAATGAACTTTTTGGAATGTAACGTTTTTGTATCATTTGGTATTGACTTCGATTGAAGCCTTTCGATAGTTACTTTTTACTTTTTAAAAGTGCCATTTTAAGTATTAAGCCGTAACATTTTAATAATATTATTGTTAATCATAAAACGATAAACCTTGAAAAAAATTATTTATATCAACTGAAAATTAAATTATATCAGTAACAATTTTGTTGTTTTACCACCTAATTTTTAGAATTGAAAATAATTTAAAAATAGAGCCTTAGAGTGGCGTTTAAAACCAGGGAAATTCTAGGCCTAAACTCCATTTTATAAAATTAATTTTTAACTTGGATAAAGGGCAGATAGTATTTCGAAAATATTGCTGCTCACATAATTTATTTCACTCAGTAGAAAATTAAGTGACTTAAATTCGTTTAAATTGTAATTTACACATCTATATAACTGCGATGTTACAATTTACCACAGTTTAAGTCAAATTTTTGGTGTTTAAAATCATCTCGGTATATGATTTAAGCATAATGAGTTTCATTACAAAAAGAAACTGCTGATTTAATTTATATAAATTATGTACCTGTTTAAGTGTAACCCACGTGGTTTTTTAACGGTCATATTTAAAATAAGTCGGGTGTTTTTTTCAATAATACTCTTCCATAATATTTCAACTATGTGTATGGTTTATGTGTAAGCGTTTTTGCTGTTTTTTTTGTTACGAAGTGTTTTAAAATAAAAACAAATCATATCAAGGGTTTTATAATCTTAAACACCATATAGGATAAATATGTACAGAGTTGTCGTGAAAATAAGTGTTAATACTTTTAAGATTCGAATATACTTAATTAAAATAAAAAGCGGTTACAACATTAATTGGGTAGAAATTAGTGTGCTGATTTGATGTTATTAGCATATTGACAAACAATCATATATCAGAAATTTTAAATGTTGCCAACCACTTATAGAAATATAAAAAAATAGTTTTACTTCTATAGGAGTAGTTTATTTCTGTATTTTTTTATTTAAACATTGTGTATGGTATTGTGTGAGACTTGTACATGTATTTTTCGCTTTTTTCAATGATTCTTAGTAAAAATTTACCTCATCAGTGTAAAATCAAAGACAAATCAGCTGAAAATATTAATTACAATTTAGTTTTTAAAAAATTTTCGTTATTTTTCTGAGTAAAATGATTTGCTTTTTTGTGTTTTGGTTGTTTCTTTACCAAGTTATTGCAAAAACAAAAAGTGGCCCGCCGCATATTTTGCTATATTGAGAAAGTTTGGCCCCCCTGGTTTTTATCAAATTACTTTTTGTTATTTAGCCAATTTATAATTTATATTATCTGCTAAAAATATGAAGCAGAATTGTCTTTGAAAAATTTTTGACAGTAAGCTTTAGACCGATACTGAACTGAGTTTTTAGTGTGATATTTTTTGTATTCCGTTTAGTATAGCAATGATATTTCTCTATCAGTTATTTCGTGCCGAACAGTTTTCTATTATTATATATTTTTGTTGTGTTTTTCTTTGAATCGTTTTTAGCTGAGAAATAAATATCTATGAATCTAAAATATTTGAAGCATTGAATTTTTTTAAAACAATACAGAATATTTCATTCACTCGCAAGCTATAGAGATTTTAAAAAACAACTACAATAGTTGGAAATTAATTGATATTTTATCTTTTATTCATATCATAGTTTGCTTAATTAAGTATTTCAGAAATCAAGTTACTATATCGTTTCGAAACAACTATTTTGTTGAATAAAAAAACATTCGAACAGACAAATTTTATATTGGGGTTTCTCGGAATATGGTCTGGAACATATAAACTCGATATATTTTTTGTTGAAGGAGTATTTCATTCGGAACATTATCTGAATCTGAATATAAGACAGTGCTTTTAAAAATATAAACAAACCTTTTAAAACCATTTTTATAGCATATTTTTAGCTACAAAAAAATTATTGATTGCCAAAAACCAGTTGGTAGACCATCCCAAAAAACAAAATTTAAGAAAAAACAAGAATAATGTTTATAGAATTTTGCTTTTTTTGAGTAATTTTGATTATTGTATTGTACCCTATAATATCATGCTAAAGAGTATCCCAGACGCTTCAAAAAAGAGCTCTGGAGCCCTAAATAAGCAAATTCAAACTTATTAAACTTGAAATATATTTTAAGTTACTCTATTTGAATTTTTAAGACTATCTTTATGTTTTTAAAAGGTTTTGCAAAAAAACAATAGTTAAATACAATTTATAATATTAAGCTTGGGACATACATAATTCGTCCTTAGTGTCCTAAAAAAAATCAAAAGTTCGATTTCGAGCAATCTAGGAGCGTTTTTTTAATTTTAAAAACTTTATAACAAAACATTGGAATAAAACATTGTGGAGTTCGCAAGCTCCAGGGGTTACTCGGGAGTTCCGAAAAGCGGAGCTGGAGTGGCCAATTCGACTTATTAAATTTATTAAATTAACACTGACCAAGCATATTCGGGAATGGTTTCCAAATGCCCAAAACTTTTTGAATTGTGTAAAAAATTGCAAAATTTAAATGGGTAGTTTTATAGCATTTACTTTAAACATTTTACGCATCCAAAAAATATGTGGTGGTAGATTGTGCGATGGAAACAAATTAAGATTAATGAAGTTTTGAAAATGGTTAAAAAGCAACAGAAATTTGTTATTGTTTATTTATTGTAGAATGTAGAATAAATATTTATATTTAGTTACTGTAACTAAAAAACTAATAGTGAATTTTCATTTGTGTTGAAGTGTATTCAAAAACAACCGGAAAACTAGTATGAATTTTGGTTTAATAAAATTTAAAGATTATAATATATTATGTCTATTTTTCAAAATTTTTTTCGAAAATAACGTTCACCGCTATTTTTCTTTGTTTTTCTGTTTTTTTTATATCTTAAAAAAACAATCTGTTTTTTTCATTGGTTTTTTTAAAATTTTTACGGTGATATATGGTTTACCACGTAGCTTGTGCAGAAATTCAGAAATTTGGGCCGAGAAAGCTTAAAAAGAGAATAGAGGACTTGCAGTCGGAAATTAGACATACCTAAAATAAGCATCTATAAATCTATAAAAAAACAATTTTCGGGCTGCAAAATCTTATTTTCTCGGTTCCAAGTGTCTAAAAAAATTTGAACGGGTTCAAAGGCCCATAAAAACGTAAAAAAATATTTCTTCCATATACCAAAAAAACATGTAGGCAGAACTGTTTGCCCAAATCAAAACAGACTGATTTTATAAACAGGGGAGTCAAACAATTTATGACAAATAATCAGCTTACAGCTCTAAATCTACTTTGCACATATGTATATTTTATAGGATCCTGTATTTTTAAATAGCTTTCATGTTTTAAACCCAACAAGCAACTTCAAGCAGCACGTAGCATATTTCTGTGGAAGGTTTAATTTTTATTATTTTGATTTTTTTATTTTATTATAAAGTTTTACTTTGATTTGAATATGAATACAAAATCCAATATTTCAAATAATTATCTTTCATATTTTATTTACATAGTTTCTTTCAGAGCTTCTTAACATGAAGTTTACTTAAAAATAATTATGTATAGTAACAATAATTGTTGTATTTTATAACTGGTATTTTATAAACGCCTTTTTGGTTTCATTATTTAAGTTTTTAGTGCTTTTTATGATCTTATTTCAACAAAGTTTCAAAAAGTACGGTAGGAAGCAATAATTTCTGACTTACTGTATTATTACCAATTTTGATCTAAAATAACAAGCTTTCACGACCACTTAGCTCAAGTAGGGTGCCTCCTTTTTCTTATTCAATGGTCATACGAGTGTTGCAAATCATCCATAATAGCCTCATGTCACGTTTTAGCACTATTTAGTTTTACCACCACTATAAATTATAGCAGCAAAGAATAAATGAAAAAAAAAACAACCAAAAAATGTGTAAAATTTTTATTTAACGTGTATTTACTTTTACTTTTTATAAGAACATTCAGTTGTGCTGTTTTTATTATTAATAATTATATAATAGCATGGTTCGTGAGGCATAAGCATTAAAACTACGTTAAAATATCTAAATAAAAAGTTTGCATAATTTAACTTAACGTTTATATAATTTCTAAATTTGAAAAATCAGATAATTAATTAGGTATATATTTGCGATTTGAGTTAGCTCGTTAATCTGCCTCATTAGTCAAATTTAAATAAATGGATTAAAATTTTAACAGATATAACAATTTTTTTATAGCGAACCAATTAGATGTAGCCGGTTAGGGTTCGTGTTTTCCCGTTAGATTAATCATTTGTATTTCGGTAAGTAAGGAGTCTAACCCAAAAATTTGTCACATGACAAAAAATAAAGCGAAAAAATAAACGCGAATTTTGCCTATATAAAATTTTTCAACTCAACCACTGGCAATTATATTTCACTTTCATAAGTGGCTTATTCGTGCACCTTGAAGAAAAAAACACGTTTAATCAGAAGTGGGCATTTTGATACTCCACTTTTTGACGGACCTATTGAGAATTAACTTTCTGAGTTTATGCTGTACGTTGCGTTTTTTTAATTAGTTAGATAAATAATTTATAATCTACAGTTATCAACGGAAAAAATCTAGTGAGCTACGAATTTTAACTGTTGTTTTGGAATTTTATTTATCAGCAAGTCACTCGTAAAATAAGTAGATACAAAATGCTTACAAATTATATAAAGCGTTATATAATAAATAGTACTAGATTAAAACATTTCATGTGAAAGTTTCCGAAATGTCAATGTGACTTTTCACAGAAGGTTTTTTCGTGTGGAACTGTGTGATTGAAGTGGGGAGAGTGTTCGGACGTGGAAAAGCATCTGGAATCAGCAATCAGGAGCTGAAAATTCCCCGCTGTTTGTGTGCCTTGTTGGTAAACGCCGCAAACGCCGGTCGCCCGCTAATTTGGCCCTCCCGAATCCCCGCCGAATCTCGGCAAATGGGGCACTTCATCTCCGAATTAGATTAAGCGCATCAAGCCGGGCGCACAAAGCCCTTAAAGAGCCGTTAATTGGCGGAGTTGAGCGGCGGTGGAAAATTGTTTTATAAATAATTTGCGCCAAAGATTTGTCGCCCATTGTCGCCGCTAATTGACACACAGCGGATCGAAGAGCCGCCATTCCTGAAAAAAAAAGGATTTATGGGCCCATTTTCCTACGAAACTCTACCGGTACCGTAACCTCAAAAATGATTTGTAGGTGGTACTGGTTTTAATCCTAATGATAATTAATGTTTAAACTGGTATTTATGGAAAACACAGCAAAAATTTCAAGTTAATGACTGAAATAAAAACAATAAAGCATTTGTTTAGTTATTTCTTTTAATTTAAACAAAAAAATTCATTCCTTGATACACATAATTCGCATTTTATTTTTTATTTGCTTTTTTCTCTGATTTTTGCAATAGTTTAATTTAAATGGAGTGTTTTTATTTTATTTTGTGATGATTATTTAAATTAATTTTGGTTTTTTCTTTACTAGTATTTTGTTAGTGTCACAACTTTACTTTTAATTTTGTTGTAGTATATTGTTAAAAATATTTTTGTTAGCCAAGCAACCAGGCAAACAAAACATATAAAGGAATTTAAAGAATCTCTGAAAGATTTCGCCAATCTTACAGTAGCTGTAATATTGTTTTTTTGTTTCTGAGAAAACAAACATCTTGTTCGGGGAATTATTGATCGAGAAAGCCGGTGTTTGGAAACAGTTTACCTTTCACGGCCCATAAGCAGACTAATTGGCCGTTATGCTTGTTAAGGATGATAATAAGCTTTCGGCTGCTGACAGGTTAATAATTCAGAGGACCAGGCTTGTTTGAAAGTGTCGGCCAAATCCCGGGTAAAACGCGCGCTTGAGTGACAACGACAAACAAACAATACAGCTTCCTATGAAAATTTTATACCATTACCCCCAGTCAATTACCACTCGAGTGCGCTATTGGCAAAACGTTACTCCATTCAGCCATGCAGCCGGGGAACGTTGGGTTGGAATTAAACAAACCGCTACCTATTGCTGATGAGTGAAAAATTTTGCAGTCACCAAAATCAAATCAATAGATATCCATTTAATTTTACACGTCTGTAATGCTTCAAAATTATTTAATGGATTTTTATAACGGTTTAATTTGCATCTTAAATTACAAGACAAATCCCCAGGATTATTAGTTTGCCGTGGTTTTTTGTATCATAGTAATATTATTAATCTTTGACTGCCAAAATGTAGAAAGATTGATTTAATAATAATAGTAAATGACAAAGCAAACGATTTTTTAAATTTTTTTACTTAGCATCAATTATAGTTTTTTGCCCCAAAGATTCCAGTTTTTTATTAAATTAAATTAACTCCAAGTCGCTCGTTACACAATATAACAAAGTTGATAACTGCAAAAACCCTACTATAATCAACACACTGGGGCTTAGTCTATTTTAGTACCAACACACAACACTCTTTAAAAAGTATTAGACTCTTAAAACATTTTGAGTTTTATTTATAAATGACAGAAGTTATGCCGGGTTATGCCGAGATATAATACATGTGATAAGTTTGTAACAAGAATTTCTTAAGTATTTTATAAATAAAAGATATGTTTTCAAATTTATCAAATTAATGAAATGTTTTTAAAAATAGATTTATTTCAGATCACTTAGTCTTTTCCAACGTTCACCTTAGGAAATTATTAGCCTTGCGGTTACCTTTGTTCTTGTGCAAAAACACTGCATGGATATAATTTCTTAATTGCAAAATCGATGTCAATTATTATCCTGATTGCGGTGTTAAATGCATAATGGGTTAAAACCACAAATGTGTTTCATGAGAATAAGCTTCTTAAAGAAAAACGGTTCTCCGAAAATCCTGTTAGAAACAACCAGATAAACTAACAATTTAATGCCTTTGATTAAAAAAATTTTTTTTCCATAAAACAAATAACAGGATAATGTTAAGTTACAGTGTAAAAATAACGAAAAAATACAGAATTTATATAAAACATTAAGTTTATTGTTTATATATGACGATATAAAATATCATAATTTTTTTGTTACTTTTTTATATTTGCATTTTGTATGCAACAAATGGATACATTTACTCGTAAAAAGTTTGATTTATTTCCAAAACAATTAGATTTTAAAACTAGACGTTTTTAAAATTTTTATTTCATGGAATATCGTAAAAACATGTAGCAACAACCCTTCTTGATTCTTATTGTACGCTTTGGATGCTGAATGTAAATCACGTTTTAGGTCTCAGTGAAGAAAACGGGTAGTCATTTCACAGAATTCATCAGTAAGCCGCGGTAACCTTCATGTTTTTTGCGTTAAGGCGCATTTTTTGTATAAAATTATCAAAATGGTTCCCTTTCCACGCCGTTTAATGAATAAATTTATGCATGAACCTAAAAAAATTAGGATTGCCAATTCTGGACAGACTCAAAAATCAGCTTATCTTTCTAACGTCAAGTGATCTGTCACAGATTTTAAAGTAGCTTATTTCTTAGAATTAAGCAAAATAGAAAATAAT
Organism: Microlaimidae sp. YZB2_3; assembly: GCA_030248175.1. Taxonomy (NCBI): domain Eukaryota; kingdom Metazoa; phylum Nematoda; class Chromadorea; order Desmodorida; family Microlaimidae; species Microlaimidae sp. YZB2_3. The sequence continues at coordinate 125,482 of JASAMX010008539.1, forward strand.
TGATAGTTTATGTTTTCCAATTTTGTTGGTTCTAATACAATTAATTCATTAGCAGGCAATGTTTTTGAATATACTAAAAGCTTATGTAATTATTAAAATCATGCGATGTTATTGTGAAAAAATATTGAACAATAAAAATGACATTGTCGTGTTGCTTTGTGTGACGGACAGAAACGTTTGATTAGCGTGTTAACAATTAAACAAATAGTCTAGCATGAAATAACTGAACAATTTAAAAGCCAAAGACTAATTGTATATACAAACCTATAACATATCAAAAACTGAGGACGATATAATAATATCAAATGAATTAATTCTTAAGGCATATTTCATAGGGAAAAAACAGTATTAATTTTGAAGTTTTAAAGGTAAAAAAATTTGTTAACTGTGAATAATCAGATGTCATGCTTTAATTATTTTATTAAATTAATTAAAGGCCAAATGAACCTAATCATGATTGTAAATTATTTATTTAGTTATTTACATGGTACGCGATATATTTTAAGACCCGTGCACACTTACGCATAATGCACAATGCACGATGCACAATGCGTTATAGTACCTGTTCACACTTACGCACAAAGCATAATGCATCAAAACGAATTTTTAGCCCAAACTATTCTTAAATACGGTTTAAAATGATTATTTCACGTATTAAAAAACAAAACCTAACAATAATATTGTTGCTGTACATCCAAGGTGACAAAAAAAAACACAAATTACACGATGTTGAGATAAACGATCCTGATTATTAGACAGGAAAGCTGAAAAAAACCAAAATATAGAGCTAAAACGCCTTTTTTAACTTATTTTGCATATAATTATGTTTTAAATTTTGTTAAAACAAAAATATATGTTTTAAATTTTATGTATAAAATAAAATTTAAAGTTATTTGATTAAATACTTATAATTTAATACGTTTTTTAAGCAGAATAGTTCTCTACGTACGTACTTTGCAGAAAAATACGTAGTAATTTTTAAAGCGCGCTGCTACTCGCATAAAACTTGGAACGCCGTTCCAAGTCAATTTTTGCAGCATTTATGTTTTTAATTTCCATAATTATATTTTAGTTTTTTTTGTTTGTAAATTATCTTTGGTATATAAGTGCTGGTCAAGTACTATGTACTGCGTACTATAGTACTATTTGAAAAAAAATGCATTGTGCATTGTGCATCGTGCATTGTGCATAAATGTGAACGGACCTTTACTAATCATATTTTTATGTGTACGATTTATGCGTATTTTTATATACCAATACTGGTTCTTGTGTTAAAGGATTTGCATTCATTCATTTATATAACGAATGGAACATTTATACTAACACCACGATGGTTTTTAGACCACTTATAAAACTGCTTATTATTTTTTAACTTACTATGAAACAAACATTCAATGTTTCAAGGCAGATTTTTAAATTTCTTTTGTTTTTGACATCTATCACACTATTTTATAAAATTTAAATTTCCACTCAAACTATGAAAATACCAAAATTTTTGAAAATATTTTGTTTTGTATGATTTTAATCAGATGTTGTTGATTTTCCCGAGTTTTTTTGAGAAAAAAACTGAAAACCTAAAAGAATAAAATATCTACTACTCTGGTGATTGTCCAATGGTAAACATAACACGACGGTCCCGTGACACAACGGTTCCGGGAGGCAAAAAGTACGACACGACAGTACCGATAGAATACATTTGCAACGCTGCTATTGCAACGCTCAGAAAAACAAAACATCTACTGCATTTAAAAACACGGAAATCAATAAAATTAACCAAATAAAAAAGACAAAAGATTTTTAGAATTACCACATCTTAAGTTAAAAATAATTTTAAATACATATAACATATATATTATTCTTTTGTACTCCTTGAGTTTGAATTTTTTTCCAATTCCAAATTTCAAAGTTCGATTTATCCTCTTTACAACAACTAAAACTTTTTTATTTAATGAATAACTAACAATACTATTGTCTATGTTCATATGAAGATAATTTTTAGAGAAAAGCCGGAGTACGCACGAGGACCAAAGATTGAAAAAACGCTTTGTTTATTTAAATTTAACTAAGTGGTATTTTTGTTATTAACTCGATAACAGTAGGGAATTAATTTTTGGTGTAATACAATTTTATATTTTAATTTAGGTGATCTAATACAACGATTAATTAAAGTAAAAATGCAAAAAGAAATTAGTACACATACAAATTAGCATACTGTATTTTTATAAAACTATTTTTATTTATATATATATATATATATATATATATATATATATATATATTGGCCGTTTCCATATTTAGGGGGGAGCGGTACGCCCCCCCTGGCTGGCGAAGCCAGCCATTTTTGTAAGGGTCCCCCTTTTACTTTTTTTATTTTCAGGTTATAAAAATGAAGTGCATTTTAAATGCATTAAATTACACAATGTAAAAATTTCCCCGCTTCGCGGCAACGTGAAACTTTTTCTTTTTATTTGTTCAACCGCACTTTTTGCTTACAAGTTACAAACCCCTTGCAGTCGCGCATATTTTTAAATAATTTAGCCAATTATATATAAATCAGGTTGTTTTTTAATATTAATAGAATTAAGAAAAAAACTTATTTGGATATAGTACAAAATTTTAACATCATACTAATTTAAAGCTGTAACAAACAAATTGTTTAGGAATTAGGTTATAAAAACAAAAGTAAATCTATGGCTATATGATTGGCTGGAGACAATTTTTAAGCAGTTTTTAGCGCTTATTTAAAAAAATTTTCGCCTCCGGCGGCTGGAGGGACGCCCCCCAGACCCCCCGGCCGACGCCTTGCGTCGGCTTGGTGCTCCTACCACAGTGACAAAGAATTTAATAGCTTTAGTTTATTGAAACTCATGTAAAACTATTGCCATATGATTCGCTGGACACAATTTTTATGCAGTTTTTAGTGCATATTTCAGATAATCTCTCGCCTCTGGTGGTTGGGGGGTACCCCCAAACCCCCGGTCGACGCTGCGCGTCAGCTTGATGCCGTTATTTATGTAATAAACATTTTGTGTAAGAATTAGGTTGGAAAAACAAAATTAAAACTATAACTATAAGAACTGCTGGAGACAATTTTTAAGCAAGTTTTAAGTGTATATTTAAAAAATTTTCGCCTCCGGCGGCTGGGGGGACACCCCCCAGACCCGCCCATCCGACGCTTCGCGTCAGTTTTCTCCCCGCTACGTGGCGTAGTTACGGCGCTTCGCGCCGTAATCCCAACCGCGACATTGGCAGACCGCCCCCCTATCGGCAAAATCCCATATACGCGCCTGATATTATATATATATATATATATATATATATATATATATATATATATATATATATATATATATATTTATATATATATATATAATTAAAAATAGTTTTATAAAAATACAGTATGCTAATTTATTTGTGTAAATCACTGAACTTAAAATATTAAATTTATTACACCAAAAATTAATTCCCTACGGTTATCAAGTTAATAACAAAAATACAACTTTGTTAAATTAAAATAAACAAAGCATTTTTAATGGACAGTAATATTAATAAAACTTAATAGAAAACACACAAGGGCACCAAAAAGTTTAAGGATTAAATTTGTTTCATTTCTGAAAAGCGAAAATTGTGTTTTATTCTGGTATTAACAGTTAAAAAGTAAAGTTTACTTTTTAAAAAAGCGAACTGCGCAGTTTCAAAAAGGCGTTTTGCTTGTATAAATTTACACCTTTTAATTAAAGGTGCGGCGCGGAGTCAAACTTGTTATCTTCGATTTTGATAATTTTTTGTGAAAACCTTACCCCTACCCCAATAGACCACAAAATTTTTTTCAACAAAACATCTCCAGCGGTTTAGGAGTAATGAACCCCCAAAAATGGCGTTTTTCGACAATTCTGTACGTGAAAAATTACTTATAAGTATAACGATTTTCGTTACAAATTATATTCTCAAAGAAAGTGGCCAATTTTTACTTTAATTTGACACCTTGATCGTTAAGATTGGTGCAGTATTTGTCGAGATATTGCGTTTCTCGTACAAAAAAACACTCGAGTTTTTCGCCCAAAGTGAAGAAACACAAAGTGAAGGAAAGAAAGGTTGGGCAAACCTTACAAAATACTGCCATCGTTTGGTGTTTTTTACGAAAAAATCACGGATTTTTTGTACGGGAAACTTAATATTTCGACAAATACTGCACCAATCCTAACGATCAAGGTATCAATTTAAAGTAGCAAATAGCCACTTTCTTTGAGTGCATAATTTTTAACAAAAATCGCTATAACCATTGAGCAATTTTTCACGTACGGAACTTTCGAAAAACGCCATTTTTGGGGGGATCATTACTCCTAAACCACTGGAGATATTTTTTTGAAAACATTTTTGTGGGCTATTGAAGCAAGATGTTTATCAAAAAATTTTATTTCACAAAAAATTATCAAAATCGAAGACAAAACGTTTGACTCCGCATCGCACCTCTAAGGAAAGTTTAAAGAAAAACGGAACATATACCGAAAAATAAAAAACTTAGAACTAAGACTCTAGAATCTGGATGATGTTTGGTTTTAAAGTCTTTTTACGCTTTTAAGGGCTCTCTTTAAAATCGGACGGATTTTAAAATTTTATTTAAGACAATCATTAAATTTTAGTTTAACGTTTTTATTAAAATTTAGTAATAACTCATCGGTACTTTTATATTAAAATACAGTTCGTTCTTTTTTATGTGTAAACGTTAAAATAATTTAAACTAAATATCAATGGAGTTATTATACAAAATGTACAAATTTACGAGC
>JASAMX010008541.1:0-10362 GCA_030248175.1 Microlaimidae sp. YZB2_3
CCCACTCTCCTTCCCCCCTCCCCCCTCCCCCCGCCCCCCCCACTCCCTCCCCCCGCCCCACTCCCCCTACGCCCACCCAACCCCTTCCCCCCGCACCACTCCCTTCCCATTGCCCCACTCCCACCCCCCTTCCGCGCCCCTCTCCCCACCTTCCTCCCCCCACCGCCTCACTGTCCCCTCGCCCCCCCCAACCCTCTCCCCCCGCCCCACTCCCTACCCCCCACCTCCCCGCCCACTCCCTCCACCAACTCCTGACCCCCCACCCCTAGCCCCTAGCTCCCCGTCTCCTAAACAGGTACCCCTATATTAAACTTATTTAAAACAATACAAATAGTTTTAACATGGCATATAAAGCTATTTAAAATGTTATCAATCTTAAATAGCCCAAGATCATCACTCATTTAAGAGGCTGAGCTCCGAAAAGACCCCCCATCCCATGAAATGAATTTGAGTTCAAGGTTAAATAAGTTTTAAAATACTCATTTAAAAGGTGGAAGAAACTACTCTTTGAATAGCTCAAACAGTAAAACATGATATAGAAAAATAAATCAGGACAATTGAATATATTTTAGAAAGTTCAAAATATAGATATATTATTCTTGTTATTTTTGTTTTTGATGGCTTTGGTTTTAAAGCAAACTATAATTCGTGTATTTTGTAGGATTTTGCAATGCACTTCAAAATCTTTCAAAATCTTGTAAAACTTTCAAAATCCGATAAAAAACTTTTTACACTTGTTTGTCACGTAACATAGGACAAACACATTACAAGTTATAGTTAACTGGTGTGCTCAAACTAAATTGTTTTATAAGTATAATATTTTAATTTTTTTTCAATGCATTTAATAGGGAAAGAAGGAGAATTCTTCATAGACGATCAGCCATGAGGGATTCACCTCCTATGAATATTAGAGGGGGACGAAAATATAATTATAGGGGCGAAAATATCATGGCAAGTGTCTATGAGGAATTCACCGAGGAGGGGGGGGGGCGAAAATATAATTCGCCGGCCCGCGATTATATCATGGGGGCAAAAATATTATCCCACACCGGCTATAAATAATTCAGGTGACTGCCTAAAACCCTGTATCAGCACTGTTACTAGTACCTGCAACATAAATGTCATTTACACAAATACAACCATAATTTGGTGGCCAAGTAGCTCCCACGGCACGCTCCCATAGCTGAGGTGTTTTAGGTTAGAAGTTCAATTCTAATTGGTTTGTTTTTACACAATGTTGACAGCGGACGCATTTAAACTTGGTTTTAAACAATGTTTTTGAAAGTTTCCTGCTATCTAGTTTAATTTTCACGTAACTGTTTAAGCCGTTTTCTGTAACAGCTACAGTAAAATTCATTTTGTTTTTCCCTGCCTCTTGCAAAATTATCTCTCGCGGAATGAAAAATCCCTATTACTAATGCTATCATTTTTTTGTAAAACTAATCCTATAAGAGAAAAACAAATAATCCGCTTTTTGAATGTGGATAATTTTTTTCTCGTTAAATCAAAAAAAAAAAAAATTAAATCGATTTTAATCTTGATCAAATTGATTTTTTCTTGCATATTTTAGCACGTAAAAATAACTTAGGTAATTTTTACAACCGTTTCAGAATACGGTCTTTGTCTTTCTTTATTAAGAACGGTATTATATTCTTTTTATAGTTAAGTAAAATGTTCTTAATAAAATTACAAAACATTAATAAAAAAAAATTCAAATAAAAAGTATTTATATTGATTTGTGCGTTTAAAAAAACCAAATCTTAATTTCCAATTTTTCTATTTTATAATATTTTTATTAAAGAGACTCATAACTAAAGTTATTGTAATTTAATGATACTTAAAGTTTCTTTCAAGACATTGTGTACAAAAAATATCAGCTTTAACTGATAAAAAATATCCAAAAAGTTTCCAAAATTTTTTTTACCTATCAATAATTTGATTTATTTTTTGTTTAATTGCATTCAGGTTTTCGTTACTTTCGTACTGAAGATTTTCTTTTATTTTTTTGACTTCTTCCTACAATTTTAATTAGGATACAAATATTAAATATATATTCAATAGTTTTTTAACATAGACTTTTAATTGTGCCATTATAATGATTTATTTTCCATAATTAAAATAAATTCAAATAAATTTATAATAAGTCAATAAGACACCTATTTCAATGTGCGATTATGGGTAAAAAAGCATTAAAGAAAATTTAATTGCAATAATTGCATTAATGAAAACTTAAAAAATTCAATTCTAATTATATTATTTTATATTAATTGGTTTTAGTGTAAATAAATCTATTGTATTGTATGCATTTTTTATTCAACACTTGTATTTTTGCTTAAATTTTGTTATGTTACACGTTTAAAATCGATTTTGGTTAAGATTATTTAGTGGTAAGTGACATTTAACAGTCCTAAAATACTTGCTGTTGTCTATTTTAACAGCGCAGTGTAAAGTGAATCAATTCAAAAGATATGGGTACTGTAAGGACTTGGAAAACTTATTTGGAATTGCGAAATGTGAAGTCATTTCAGATTTTAAAAATCTCAAGTAAAGTTGGAAGCGTGACCATGGATGATTTCTGCTACCCTTATGCTGATTAGTCGATTAAGAGGACAAAAAACAATTCTGAGCGATTATTGGGGTATACAAAAGGCAAGAGTCCCAGCTACAAGTATTTTGCCTATAATTAACTTATAGCATTATGATGACTTACTAAATTTTAGTATTCGTGTAAATTGGCATATGCCTGAGTCAAAATGTCACCTGAGCAAAAAAAGCAAAGTGTATTTACTTTACCCATAATCATATTTATAAATTTGAATTTAGATTATGTTAAATGTTAGTTGTTTTTTACCTTGTTGATTTAACTGAAAACAATGAAAAAATTTCGACTAAATGTTTTAATCTGGAGTTCGCTAAGTCAAAAAATTTTTTGAAACAAAAATTAAAAAAAAAAACATTAAAAACCTGAAAAAAAATTTGAAATATACCTGTAAACTTTACTATTTATTTCAATTTGTTACAGTTGCGTTAATTTGTTTGTTCATGCATTTTTTAAAACAGTGACGAATATCTTACACTTATACTGAAACGCGTTAAATTGGTTTTGGTATAAATATTTAGTCCATTGTTTGCGAGAAACAATCGTTAAACTTTTTTCTGAAGGATAATTTTTGGTATAAGCTTAAAGCCGAGTAGTAGTTTTAGAGAATAAATAGAGAATTACTTTAATATTTTTTAGTTGTGCACGATTGATTTTTGTAAAAGAGGACCATTCGTTATTTATTGCTTCTACTCGCTGCTTATTTTCAAAAAGCGACGTGTGTATTTCCAAAAGGTTTTCTTGAGTATTTCTTATTTCACTTTTTAATTGAGTATTATCAGGAAGAAAATGAAGGTCGCTATTTAAAGAACTGGTATTAATCTAAAAATTTTAAGAATACATATAATTATATATATATATATATAAACATAGACATTACATTATAAAATATATAGATATTACAGGTAGGTTCTACTAAACATGTGTTATACCTAAAGTAAAGCACATACCAAATTGTCTAATATGCGGAAACTACTCTAATACATTGACGACTATTAAGTACGGAAGTGTAACACATAAGCCGTTTGCATCCCTTTTGTAAAAATTCAAAACACCAGAGTTATAATAAACAAAAATTATCTTTTCCCTTTTATTGTCAGAGCTATGGATTTAGGGTTGATGGAGCCGTGAGAACTTGGAAACGTACAAGGGAAACTTAGAGCCGTGATTTGGGAAATTGGAACCAAAAATAAAAATTGATAAAACGTTTACCTAAGCCCAAACCAAGTCTAAATCTAAAATAAAGCGATTTTTTTCTTAAAGGTTTTAGGTTCCTAATTCTTGTGGCTGGAAGTTCCCAAAAATTTCCGATGGCTCTAAAGACCCCATGCTCCGTCTATGACGCAATAGATAGCAAGCCATATTCGACTTAGGCGGTCACAGATTACAGGTTTAATTGCAGTATGGGTCAAATTTTTTAAAAAATTTTTCAGAGTCTGGTTATTTTCGCTTTTACTTTGGGTATACCAGTGTATCTCCCTTTGTGCTAAGGTAGATAGACGGGCTTGTTGGGGCTGGGGAAGATGTTTGGATTAAATTGAAGAGCTGAGCAGTTTTTTTTTGGTAGGAAGGTGTGACACATACGCCTATGCGTTCCTTTTCTGAAAAATCTAAGTACAAGCATTACTCTTTTGTTGTCCGGCCCATAGTGCAATGGATAGCATGCCAGAGTCCACTTAGGAGGTTATAGTTTTAATTCCTGTATCGGTTAAATTTTCAATAAATTATTATTATTGGTTATTTTCGTATCTACTTTGGGTCGTCACAGAAGTTATTTGGTCAATTCAGCATAAAATAAATTATAATACACGGAATAATTATTATTAATTATAAGTATGTGACATACTTAATGTTTCTTACACGTTTTGAGTGTAATATCCAAATAATAACAAACACTAAATAAAATACAGGTTAATATTTTCCTTGAATCCTATGGAGAATCACGACGGTTAATTCAATCTACACAAAGGTCCCAAGAAAATTTAAAAATAATTTGTATATGACGTTGGTTAACAAAAAAAACACGATCATAATACAGGAAAATAACATAAACATAAAACAAATGTTATTGGTTGTGCGTATATATTTTTTCTTCCTTATTTTTTTGTCTTATACAAAATACTTTTAATTCTTCTCAAGACCTTTATGTACATTGAAATAACCGTCGTGATTCCCCATTGTTTGGAAAAGCGCTTACAGAAATTACATTATGGCTCAAAACGAATTAATCCTTTAACCCTTTCCCATAATGACTTTTTCCCTTGTTGCAACCATAAAACCTTTGTACAACAAAGGTAAACCTTTGTCTCACGGTGGTGGTATTTTTGTAGGACAAATATTGTACCTAAAACTTATCAGGGTAAACTCTTCGCATGACCTAAGTCCTATTTCTGTTATACATAATTTTTTGCACGCAAATAGTGTCCAGTGAGCGAGCAAATTGAAATGGTTAAAGCTGTAGGGTAGCAATATGCAAATTTTTGCAAAATCATATATCCTACATAATACACTCTATCTGTGAGAAAAATCTGCATATTGCTACCGTACAACTTGAACCATTTCATTTTGCTCGCTCACTGGGCACCATTTGCGCAAAAAATTATGTGTGACGGAAGTACAGCACATGTCTTAGGTTTCATGGTTGTAACTGAGAAAAAGGCAATTATGGGAAAAGGTTAAAATGGATCCAATTGGATTGAACTTTTCATATGTTGTAGCCACGTTTTATTAAAGTAGTATTTTTGTGCGATATAGAAATAAAATTTATCTAATTCAATCTCTCATAAATGAGATTGAGGTCTGAAATTTGTTTTAAACTGTTAACTACTCTGTTTTTTGTTGACACCTTGTTGTTGTCCTTACACATGCAAAATTGTTCAGATCAGCAGAATTGAATCCTGCACCTTTTCACGTTTTGCTATCTGCTGTTTTGAGTTGAGCATTAGATTTATAAAATTAACAGATTAATGAAAAACAAAATGGGTTTAATGCAATAATTATGAAATAAGAACAAAAACTAAACTAATTTTTAACAATTTGCTTTGTTTTCACTAATAGGACTAACACTTAAATTTGTGTTTTCTATTAAAAATAAAAGTTTGCTGGCATCTTATGTCCACAAAGCTTTAAATAAACTACATTAAGTCAAACTCTAAATAAATAGACCAAAATAATCGATTTGGATTCCTTAGATTCTGCTTCCAGGATCTAAATATGTCAAATTTCGCCAGATGTCATCTTTAAATCCAACAGCGCCCAGAAAGGTGCAACGCCTACGTCACAAGATCCTATGTCCCAAAAAGCGATTCTTTTGTATATGCCTCTATTTTTTAATGATGTCAAATTATCTTTGTATTTAGACTAAATCTTTGCTAGGATTTTTCATTTATAAAGAGTATAAACGGTATCTTAGTACATTTTAAACAATTTTCATTGTCTAATCTTAAAATTTGATATATTTTTTATAATAAAATTATTCACAACAATGAAACCTAGTGCTTTTCATTTAAAAAAGCACTGTCATGAATCAATACACCGGAATTAAACTACTTGTTTAATACTTAGCTGATCGGTCTGAAATTTAGAAATTATGTGGAGTTAATGTTTATATTTATTTATATATAATGTTTTAATGAGCTCAAAATATATTGATGTTTTTTAGACATTAAAACCTTATAATAAAAAACCCTTTTGCACCAAACGACCCTGCCTGGCCATACTGTGTCAACATTTCTTTAATTATTTTACATTGCTTATTGGGAACAATTGTTTAGATGGGAACAATTTATTGATTGATTGAGTTTTTATTGCACAAGTCTAAACATATATTAATACAATACACATAGAAACTAACGTACAATTACAATATGTGGTCATAAAAACATTAAAAAACATGCTATGTTAATAAGATTTAAAAAAATAGATTGTACAGGTTATGTTCAGAATATAGTTGTTAGATTGGTAGGATGTTTTTAACAAATATTTGAATTGATGGGGAGTTAATAACCTCTTGGCTGAATGAATTCCAGATTTTACATACCCTGACTGCAAAAAAATGTTTTCTTGCATTTATTTGTGATTTTCAATATAAAGTTTTAAACCAATTAAGCGCGTTTTGAAACTTTCTGTTAAAGTAAACATTTAATTTCTATCAATATAAATTATAATATTAGGAATTTTAAAACAGTAAATTAGGTCACTTTTTATCCTTCGGCTTTCAAGACTTTCAAGTTCCAAATTGTAAAAGCGGTCAGTATACTCAGTTTTTTTTAAAACTGCAACGCGCATAGTCTTTGGGTGAAGCTCCGTTGGACTTGTTCAACCAGTAAAATATCTTTTTTGTATTGGGATGACCAAACACAAATTTTGTGCTCAACAAGGGGTCTAACAAGAAATTTATAAGCTTGAGTGAGTATTCTAGGATTTTTTGATTTAAATATAAAAAATAAAATTAATGTTTATGTGCTTTTTTAGCGATTTCTAAACAATGTTGATATGGTATAAAATCGTTGTTTATAATAACACCCAGATCTTTAACAAAAGAAGCTTTTTTAGCGCGTTGTTACCTAAATAAAAGTCGCGGGTTTGCCTATTGTGAACAAAATTTATTACGCATTATTTATTAAAAGCAATGCTAAGTTGTCACTGGTAGACCAGTTATAGAAATTATCAAGACTCCTATAATCTAGAGCTACTATCAGACGGATTTCAAGATATTGCGCAACATTTATTAAAAGCAATGCTAAGTTGTCAACTGGTAGACCACTTATAGAAATTATCAAGACTCCTAAAATCTAGAGCTACTATCAGATGGATTTCAAGTAGAGTATAGCTCGATGTCGCCAGCATACATTTTTACACTAGTTTCTTGATTAAGGCACTCAGGCAAAACATTTATAAATAATAAAAATAGTAGAGACCCACTGCCACTGCCTTGGGGAACCCTGGATTTTACCGGAATATAGTTTGAGTTACAATCATCAATAAAAACTTGCTGAGATCTACCAGTTAAAAATATTGATATCCATCACAGAAGCTCATATCTTATTCCGTAAGTTTTAATTTTTAAAAGTAGCTTTTCAGGCGAGACTTTATCAATGGCCTTTTAATAGTCAATTTTAGTCGATATACACAACATCAATTAATTTCCTATTGCGCAAGGCGGCTGACCAGTCATTTAAAGTGCTAAAAAGCTGTAAACAAATAGACCTATTTTTTAAGAAGTCAAATTGTTTTTTAGCTAAAAGCTTGTTTTCTCTAAGATATTTAAGCATAGCATCGCTGATTAAATATTTATTTAACCTGGCTGTAACGCATGTAAGCGGAATGGGCCTATAATTAGTTTTCCTGGCGCAACCAGTTTTATGGATTGGGATTAATATAGTTTTTTTTCCACAATTCTGGAAAAGTTTTTAAGCTTAATTCAAACAGCTACCCAAGTGGTAGAGCGATGGATTCAGAAATTTGTTTCCAATAATAAGAATGTAACTTCTCAGAGGTATTGGGCAATTTATTTGGCAGTTCTTTTTTTATTTTTTGCGCATTTTTCCTCAGGAAACATAACTGAATTTATGCTTTTGTGTTCATTAACTCTGGGTGGGATTTTGAGGAACAGAACCGTCGTCCACTGCAAAAATGCTTCCAAATTTTTTTTTTTTTAGTAATTTGGCTTTTTCTTCAGATTTTATTTATTTATTTTTACTCGATTGAACACCGTTATTTTAATTATTTTTGTGAAAATCATAAACAAATTGTTCATATAAATTGGCACATTTTTTGTATAAGGATTTTACTAGGTGTGATTTTTTGCCTAGTTTATAAAGCCGACGTTTCTTGTTCTTAAGACGCTTAATATAATCAGGATATGATAGAGAACGATTACTTTTGGTACTTGGTACTTGGACCCATTTATCAATACAATAATTTTGAATTTCAGGAATTTTTTTGTATTATTCTTCAATAGATTGAGAATTTTTAAAAATAAAATTAAAATCGAGATTTAAAAGAAAATTATTTATAGTTGAATAGTCTCCTTTTTTAAAATTACTAAATTTATTTTCAGAGTTTTTGTTTTTCTGCAGCTCAAAATTTATTTTGTAGGATACACTAAGGTGATCGCTAATTGACATGAGAGGCTCACTTATATTCACATCATAAACAATATTACTGTCGTTGCACAAAACAATTTTAAGGATAGTGTTTGCCCCTAGATGCGTCGGTTCCCACACATATTGTGTAACCCCATTTTCAATTAAATCTTCCAATATTATTTTATAAATTTTTGTATGATTTGAATTTTGTTTAATACTATTTAGCTGCCAGTCTATATGTGATATATTTAAATTTTCGCACATAATAAAGCTGTAATTATGGAGAACCACGACGCTTAATTCAATGAACACAAAGGTCTCAAGAAGAATTGAAAAAAATTTGTATAAGACCGGAAAACACGAGGAAGAAAAAAGTATTTACGACCAGCTGTTTTTTTAAATTGTTTTATGTTTACTTGTTATTTTGTGTATTATGATCTTGTTTTTTTAACCAAAGTCTTTGTGTACATTGAATTTACTGTCGTGATTCTCCATTATTGAATAAAAAAGAAATAAAACGATTAAGGTTTTCTGCCTCTTGTTTTTTATACACAAAGGGCAGGTTTTGGTTTTTTGCGCTATGGAAACAGGCAATACCTATGCGGTCAAATTTACCTAATATATCTACACAAACGCATTCAATATTCAAAAATTCAGAATGGACAACTGGCAAACCTTCAGAGAAATTCTAATAAAGACACACACACACCCCGGACTGTTTGGTTTTTTCGGTCATATCTATAAACAGAAAAAGGAAAACCTGCTGTTAACATGACATTTGTAACAGATTCGTCACAGGAAGTCTCAGCACAAAATATTAATTACAGTAGTACAAAAAGTATTACAAAGAAAAGCGCATTTAATCAATCTAGATGCCCTTTTATTTTTCAAAAATTGAACAATTTGCACAAAATACTTGTAACAATATTTCAAGCAGAAACATCATTTTTCTGTTTCTTAGCATGACCAGAAATATTTGGAGCATTTTTCAAGGCTACAACATAATCAAAAGAACAGAAACCAAAAAGTTTAACAAAATATTTTCTTTGTCCTTCAATTTTATTTTTTCGATTACATTCAATAAAAAATTTTTTAAAGTTTTTCTCTTTCTTTAAAAGTGTAACTCAGACGGAATTGGGTGTTTTTGAATTCCGCAGATTGCCAAAGAGATTTCCATCTTGTTAGGACTTCATTTCTTTCTCAAGAATGCGCTAGGTTTATTTTCAAAAGCCTTGGCAAATGTTTTCCATATCTCATCTGAAATATTTCAAAAGTCGTTGGAGGAGAAGCATCATTGTCAGAAAAACAAGTGTTCAAAATTTTCTGGGCCAAATTTTTGTCTTCCACTCGAGAGTTGCTCTTGGGAACACCTTTGACAACAAGAAATTTTTCATTTTCTCATCTGCAAAGTTTTTCGTCCAAAACTGAGTGATCAAAATGTGAAGCGTTCCTGAACTGTTTTTCGGGACTTAAAATTGTCTCAAATCGGCGTTCAATAAGCAAAAACGGTGGTAATAATCGAACTTTTGGGCTTCAAACTGAGCTTTTATGGCGAATATTTTAATTTTTTCTTGAGTGCAGGACGAGCAAGGTAGTTCAATCTTGAGTTTATTAAGCTCGGTTTTCGCGCCAAAAGAGCACAGCACGTAACTGAACGAAGTACAGGCACAACAT